>JBBGZY010000347.1:0-45000 GCA_037952925.1 Lithobates clamitans
AAAGGTCCACATATGTGGTATCGCCATACTCAGGAGTAATAGCAGAATGTGTTTTGGGGTGTAATTTGTGGTATGCATATGCTGTGTGTGAGAAATAAACCTTCTAATATGACAATTTTGTGAAAAAAAATCAAAAAAAAATCTTGATTTTGCAAAGAATTGTGGGAAAAGATGACAATTTCAAAAAAACTCACCATGCATCTTTCTAAATACCTTGGAATGTCTTCTTTCCAAAAAGGGGTCATTTGAGGGGTATTTGTACTTTTCGGGCATGTTAGGGTCTCAAGAAATTAGATAGGCCGTCAGTAATTCAGGTGTGATCAATTTTCAGATACTGGCACCGTAGCTTTTGGACTCTCTAACATTCACAAAGACCAAATAATATACACCAAGTTGTACTTATTTTTACCAAAGATATGTAGCGGTATAAATTTTTGCCAAAATTTACGAAGAAAAATTACTAATTTGCTAAATTTTATAACAGAAACAAAGAAAAAATTCATTTTTTTACCAAATTTTCAGTGTTTTTTCTTTTATAGCGCAAAAAATAAAAAACCCAACGGTGATTAAATACCACCAAAAGAAAGCTCTATTTGTGTGAAAAAAAGGATAAAAATTTCATATGGGTAAAGTGTTGTATGACTGAGTAATTGTCATTCAAAGTGTGAGAGCACCGAAAGCTGAAAATTGGTCTGGTTAGGAAGGGGGTTTAAGTGCCCAGTGGTCAAGTGGATATACACACATTATATATATATATATATATATATATATATATATATACACATACATATACACACACACACATTATATATATATATATATATATATATATATATATATATATATATATATATATATACACACACACACACACACATAATTTTGATCGCCCCACTTTTCATTTTTTTTATTAGTTAAAAAAGTTTCCACTTCACACTTGTGTCCCACTTGTTGGTGATTCTTCACAAAAAATAAAATTTTTATATCTTTATGTTTGAAGCCTGAAATGTGGCAAAAGGTTGAAAAGTTCAAGGGGGCCGAATACTTTCGCAAGCCACTGTACATATACATATACATATACACACAATACACTGCAAGTGCAGCTAACTGACTTGACCTGCCTACTCTATCTAACTTAAATCAAATGACACTGTCTCTATCTCTCTCCACCGCAACACACTACACAGGGGCGATGCGCAGGCGGCCTTATATAGTGTGGGGCGTGTACTAAACCCCCTGAGCCATAATTGGCCAAAGCCTCCCTGGCTTTGGCCAATTATGGCTCTCTGTACACACGGCACTGTGATTGGCCAAGCATGCGGGTCATAGTGCATGCTCGGCAGCCAGCAATGCACTGCGATGCCGCAGTGAATTATGGGCCGTGACGCGCCACTCGAATTTGGCGCGAACGGCCCAAAACATTTGTAATTCGGCGAAGGGCCGAACACACGATGTTCGAGTCGAACAGGTGTTCGACTCGAACACAAAGCTCATCCCTAATCCTGATAGATTCTGCAGAGGCATCTGCCATATAATTGACTGCCTTAAGCAGGGTAGGAAGGACTCCAATAGGTCTTTTCTGGTGGTACCTGCTACCACATGATTCTTAAGTTGATCTAACCAACACTCAAAGTTCATAGCCACAACTGTAAGCTGCCATTGCGGGCTTAAGATTAGTTAGAGATGAGTCCAGGCTTTCTTCAGTAGCCCATCGGCCCTGTTATCCATAGCATCTTTGAGAATGCCCATGTCCTCAAGGCTAAATCTGTTTTCCTAGATACTTGAGAAAAGGCAGCATCTATCTTTGGGTTTGATTCCACACCAATTCCTTTCCTTTTGAGGGCTTTAGAAAAGAACCGTCCTTTCTCTGGATCCTTCCATTCCTTTTTAATAGGGTCTGTTAACACTTTATGAACAGGAAGACCCTGTGTCTAATTTCCTCCAGTCCCTGGTACATTTTGTCATGCACTGACAGCTGGGGTTTTTTTTCTTCCTGGTTCTCCAGGGTAGTATAAATTTGCTTTGAGTAATTCATCCACCTCTTCAAGTGAAAGCTTTTACCTAGATGATCCTGCATCTTCCGCCTCCTCCTCAAAATCAATGGTTGAGGGTGGAATGCTTTCCCTTTCCTCCTCAGACTCACTTTGCACCTGCCTGGAAGTGGACGGAGGGAGACTGGAGTGAGAACTCTGTTCTTGGCTGGAACTCTGGACAAGTTTTTTCACAAGGGAGCGCACTATCCCTAGGGGCTCTGCTAATTCTTTCCTCACAGAAGATAAGAGTTCCTTGCACTCTTGTGAGGGACTCATCTTTTACTAAATCCACAATGCAGGATCTGCACAGTGGTTTGGGCCAAGAATCCCTTAAAGGATTTTTGCATGAGGGGCATTTTCTCCCTGTTCTCTCTAACTTGGCAGTAGCTTTCTGAAACAGAAAACAAGAGAACCCCAGGTCCTTCTTTAGGGCTAAGGCCTCTAAAAGACAGAGAAATACAATACCCCCAGCCAACACCCTAAGTGCCCAGAGTCTCACTCCTTGCTGAACTGCTAATGGAAACTTTACCCCCATAGCAGACAGCAGCAGGTTTTGTTGAGCAACCACATAAAGAAAAAACACCAGTGATACAAAAGGAAAGAGGCGCCACCACACCTCTCCTACCTGGGCCTGGCCAGGGAACCTGGGCACCTGCCATCGCTGCTGATGATTCCGCCGTCTCCATTGCGAACGCTGCAGCCGCTGCGTGTGTCTCTTTTAAAGGCTCCATGTGCCAAACAAAAGGAAGTCCCGGCCAGAGGACCCCACCCCTTCCTCCTGCGTTTCAGCAGCTGGAACCAACCGCTGCTACGCCCCACCAGAAGTCTCCGCCCACCAGACCTGGCGTCATCCGCTGTCCTGGATTCGGTGCCGCCATGCAAAAGCCTGGCATGGACGATCGTTCTGAGCACACCCGCGGCCCCCCAAACACCCGGGCGAAGGACCTCCGGCAGACCATTACTCCTGTGAACCCGGCGAAGGAAGGGAAACCGGAGCCCCCCCCCTCTCGTGCGGGAAGGAGCTGGGCTGGTCCGAGCACCAAAACAGTGGGAGGTACTGCCAAAACCTCCTCCTTGGAGAGGGCGCAGCCCCTCTGGTTCCCCAAGCAGTGCTTCCACCATGGCAGAGGAAACAATAAAACTGACGGCATGGTGGAAGCAGCTGCTTTTAAAAGGGGCATTGTCACACAGTATTTCCTGTCAAGAGGTGGAGCTACGCTCTCTCCATGGTGCTGTCCTGAAAGGCGAAGGGCGAAAATTCTTTAGGGGGGGTGGGGTAGAGGGGTTCCAAACATTGACCTGTCTTTTTTGTGTTTTTTGTGTTTTTCTGGGATGGTGATAGTCATATAGGGCCGTTGAAATGGCTTCAAGCAACTTCTTAGAGTTACCTTAATCTTCCGGAGAGGTAGGATGACGTGGCCTAGGGTCAATAGAATGTGATCCGTACCTTGGGTGCCTGCGTCGTTGTGGGAGAGGGTCATGTGTTTGCACCCTGGCACGGTCATCTGGCCAGGTCCAGCCAGTTTGGTACATCAGTTGGGTCTTGCGCCAGAAAGCTGAAAAAGGCTGGGAGTTGATCCGGGTCGGAGAGGACAAATATATGCTCAGCCCTGGTCACCTTAATACTGAAGGGGTGTCCCCATGTGTAGGTTGCTCCGGCTTGACGTATCAGGTCTAGCAGTGGGCGGACCATGCGGAGAGTGTTGCAAGAGAGGTCTGGGTATAGGTGGATAGCAGAACCATCAAAGTCCACGGGACCCAAACGTCATGCCTTGCGCATAAGTTCTTCTTTAAGGGTGAAATAGTGAACCCTGCAGAGACATTGCGTGGGCGGTCACGATGTTCCCTCCTCGGCCCCCCCACTCTGTGCACCCGGTCTAGTTTAATAGGGGACGAAGCCTCTCTTCCAGGACTGGGTTGAGGATGGCAGTGACAAAAGGTTTCAAGTCTGTACCCGCCGTAGCCTCCAGTATACCTTGTAGCCATATATTATTCCTGCGGCTCCTATTTTCTCCGTCTTCTATGCGTAATTGATGTTGTCGTATACGGTGCATGTGCTCCTTGGAGGCCCCGTTCGAGGGATGTGATGCGGGCTGCATGGTCAGATTGAATGTCAGTTAGGGCAGACACAGAGGTCTGATTAGTGGAGACCTGCTGTTGGAGGGCCTGGAGATCCTTGTGCAGTGAGGTCTCCATTTTGACCGCCCAGGACTCAAACTCCGCTCGGAAGGCCACCAGAAGGGTCGAGGCTTCAGATCTAGCGATTCTCCTGAGGCTTGATGGGCCACATCCCCAGGGCCTGTGTCCGGAAGCGGGGCAATAGAGGTCCCAGATCTGGATACTACAGCTGGTAGGTCTGAGTGCCAGATCAGGGGGTCATCTGATTCCTCGTTGCTGTCTGTCACTGGCTGAGCAGAGGGAGGAGGCTTGCCCTGCTCTGGCATTCGAGCGGGCGCCATCTTATCTTTGGGAGTGCGGAGATCAGACTGAGATGTGCGGAGCAGGTATCGCTGGATTGTGCAGTGTTGTAGATCCGTGGACTCAGATCGAGAACTGTGCGTGGACATGCTTTTCAAGGATGTGCAATGGCTGAAGTATAGCCTGTCTGCTATGGGTGGCCACGGAGCTCAGCAGCTCAATTCCTTAGCCATACATGGTCAGTCACGCTTCTCTGCAGACTTCTACAGACGGGGACCACAGGTGGGCGCTGACCCTGCTGGGCTACTCTTGTGGCTGTACAGGTAGTGATCCAGGCTCAGAGGGGTAAAGGAGATCAGGAGCGTATGTGGATACAGCAGCTTGGGTGGAGCAAGATGGCCACCTCTCGTGGTTTCCAGGGCCGTGTCTGCAGTCCGCGTACTGATAGGGGTAGATGCTTATGGGTATCTCCGTTGAGGGCCACAATCTGCCAGGCCAGGATGCCCTGGGGGTGAGTGAGGCTTGGATTAGGCCCAGAGGAGACGAGGGCTAGCCAGGGTGTAGCAAGATGGCCGCCACACTAGGTCTCTGGGGCTAGGGCCTTGGCTGCAACTGGAGCCAGATGGTGGTGGATGCTCCTTCAATATCCCAGTTGGGGGGGTCTCGATTGGCCAGGCCAGGCTGCTCCTGGGGGTCAGATTGGGCCCAGGAGAGACCGCCGGGTGTAGCAAGATGGCCGCTGTCACTTACCAGGTCCCTCTGGCTGGCCTAATGGGGCAGCGCGGGGAGGATTGGGGGCCCCATATGGCAGACTGGATGTCCCCAATGGTTGAGTAGGAGGAGAGCCAGTCTCAGGGCAGGTGGATCAGCCAGAGGCAGCGCCGGCTTCGGCGTCCGGGGGAGCAAGATGGCCGCCGCTCCCCGTGGTAGGCTGAAGCCTGTCTTTAGGTGGCCGGAGCTCCGTGATCAGCACGCCCGCGATCCCAGGCAGTGCCCTAACGGTCTGGGGGATGCCCTGGGCCCCTGGTAAAGCTCCAGGTGTGCTCTATGGCTGCAGGAGCTCACCCCAGGCATGTCCACTCAGATCTCTATTCGGCCACACCCCTCCACATCACACTTTCTTCCAGCTTATTGTAACCCTGGGGCTCTGTTGGTGATGTGGGAAAGGGTCCAAATATCTAGCATTTCCTCACCGTTGAGGGTGTAAGATC
Source organism: Lithobates clamitans (assembly GCA_037952925.1). Lineage (NCBI taxonomy): Eukaryota > Metazoa > Chordata > Amphibia > Anura > Ranidae > Lithobates > Lithobates clamitans. Next base: position 5,663 of record JBBGZY010000347.1, read on the forward strand.
CTTCCAATACCTCCAGCAACATTCGCAATTACCGGCTGAAGAGGTATGCCCAAATAAGCCGCCATATTTGTAGTCTCCTCAGATGCCACACGGGACCTCCCAAACATCTTACAGAGTTTGAAAACCGATGTAGAAAGAATCCACAACAAAATAGGGACTGGTCTCGGACCTTTACTCTTCGGTTCTTGACTGTGCCAGTCTTTGCAAAACTTCCCTATGTAAAAAGGATCTTGCTACCCTACCAGATCAAGGAATATAATTTGGCTCTGCTTCAAATGCCGACTAAACATAGCTCAAGAAAATGCTTACAAAATACTCACGTTGGTACACGACACCTGACTGGGTTTCGAAATGCATTCCCATGGTCTTCCCAATGTGCCTTCGGGGCTGTAGAGATATGGCACCCTCCTCCATATGGATGGGCATGCCCCAAAGCAACCTGATTCTGGACGCATGTATAGTCCATGATCTGGTCAGTTCTAAAATGTTTAACTTGCTTAAAACTCCTGGGAGGCTCTGCTAAATAAAACTATCCTGACCCTGCCTAACATTCAGAGGAAGTTGGTGGGGATGTGTTCCTGGCAGCCATTGGCTAGAGCCTTGTGACAGCTTTCTCAATTTCACTTAGGTTCAACGGCCCATGGGGACCGTGGCCCATTAGAAGCTAATTTTGCACCAAATTCTTAAAGGCCTGGGATCCTGAGATAACCTACACCTCCCATCTGAATATAAACCGTGCCCTGCTCTGGGTATGACACCACCTCCAAACGACCACTGACATCCTCGTTTGTTGGCCCGCACGGGACCACTCCCAACCCCCCCGCCCTCTTTCTCCCTCCCCCGGCAAACACCCCTCCCCCATAGCTGGTCTTTCCCATTTTCCTTTTCTGTAATCTACCCTTCTTTTTCAAGAGCCGATTGTCTCTCTTCTCTATTCCCCTCTTATACAGAGGTGATCAAGTCTACTAACATGGAGCACTCCCACTGGAATTTTCAGAATCTATTTCTTGTGCTGGACATGGGGTTTTTGCTACTTCAAGGCCTGCAGTCTTCTGCCCCTGCTTATAGCTTGTGCTGTAATGCTCATGTGTATTTCTTTGACAATCCTTCCTCTGTTTACCTTGTTATCTAATGCATCATTCCTATGTTGGTTTCTCTTTGCATAGTCAATAAAACTTGAAAATACCTAATAAATCTCTTGTGATTCAAAATGAACTGTAATATTTAATGAACAAATAAAAGAAAAAAAACTCTTGGTAGGTGTGGTTAATTTTAATTTACTGAGTCTATGATTTCACAAAAAGAATGAAAGGATTTAGAACTGTACAAACAGAAGGCTTCAGACATTGTATCCAATCAGGCCACCTTTTCCAATGCATTCTCCGATATAGAACCAAAATAGAACCTCAGTTCCAATCAGGCCATTTCTGATAGCGTCCTGTAAGGGCAGAAAAAAAAAAAAAAAAAAGTTGAGACATATTAAAAACACTAGTTACCATTAGTTATTTGTACTGAGCTAGAATGTTCTAAAAATTCTCATTGTGCCTAGTAGCAGTTTTGTGGTATAACGCAAAGTAGTACTGAATTAGGCAAATACTGACTAAAAATGTGAAGTTGGTGCTTTGCCCTTCCCCAACTAGCACCTTTCTGATGATCAGTGGAGCAAAATACATTTAGTAACCAAAAATGAGGTGTGGGAGGAGTCATACTTTTTTTAAAATCCGATATGGTTTATTATTAGGAAAAATATTTTTTTCCTTTAACACACAGAATAATAATGGCCTTACAAACTATGGCCGTAGTGTAGAGTATCAAAAACATAAGAAGGTCTCTTGAACATGTAGTAATTTAAAAATAATTTTACATAGCACAAGGGAGATCTCAAATATGAATCTTTACCAACAAAGCAATCCTATCCAATAGTGCCATGGTTAGTATGCCATAAATATATGTAAATACAAACAACTATAGTCTCCCCATCGTTACCACACTCAATTAACGCCAGGTTCTGTGGACACAGCCTGTTGAAAGTATGCTATGTTCACATTGATCCGACATGACGTGGGCACTGCGCCCCACCCCCCCCCCCCCCCAAATCCATACCAGGCCCTTACCAGAGCATGCAGCCCGGGGCCCCCGGATACCCAAGTGAATGAGTAACAAGTAGAGCTGCACGATTCTGGAAGAAAATGAGAATCACGATTCTTTTTTTTTGCTTCAAATAGCGATCACGATTCTCGGCGTAACATCTTTCACATTATACAAAAAAATTGGGCTAACTTTACTGTTTAGTTTTTTTTTTTCCCCCTTCATACAAGTGTATACGCCCCCCACCAAAAAAAATTGCATTTGAAAGACTGCTGCGCAAGTACATAAAATAGTGCAAAGTCCGCCATTTTAATCTCTAGGGTCTCTGCTAACAAAATATATATGTTTTGGGGTCCCAAGTAATTTTCTAGCAGAAAATGCTGATTTTAAACTTGTCAGCAACAAGTGTCAGAAAAAGGTTTAGGCCCCTTTCACACGGGTTTGTCCAGCAGAGATCAATGCGCTGATCTGCGCTGAGCAGGCGGATGACAGGTCTGTCTCCACTCACTGTGCGGAGACAGACTTGTCAGAGCCCTGCTGTCCTCTATGGAGATCGAATGAAAAAACGGACCACCTGTCCATCTTCATCCGATCCGATTCTCCAGGCGGATGGAAAATAGGTTTCCATCTGTCTGTATTTCACGGGCAGGATCGGATACTGGCAGATGTCAGTGGACATGTCACCGCTGACATCTGCTGCTCCATAGAGGCACATGGAGCGTCCAATCAGGTCCGCCTGAAAAACTTTCAGGCGGACCCGATTTGAGCGCCTGCGTGAAGGGGGCCTTAGTCTTTAAGTGGACCAAAGTTCTTCCCTTTGATCTAAAAAGGACTAAATGTTACAATGCTTCCTTATCTCAGCGCTGAGCAATGTTGGTAAACATTTGCCAGGTGGTTGTTTTTTCTTTGACAGCTGTGAGTGAGCAGAGAATGGCTCTGCACTTGTCACATGAATGAAGCGTGGAAATGCCGGATAAAGATCGTGAGGGCAGTTGAAATCAAGACCGCGATTTTATTTACGATTAAACGTGCAGCTCTAGTATCGGGTACCCCTTACCCATTCACAAAAAAAAAAAAAAAAAAAAGGCAGTAGTGCAGGAACCTTTCAAAGTCAGACTGACCAGTTAAGATGGCTCTCACTAGAGAACCATTGATTTTGGCATGTCATGCGACTTGTGCTCTTGAAATCGTAGCGAATGTCGAACCAGTGTAAACCAGCCCTTCGACTGTTTATGGGTAAATGGTTTAAAGCTGAACTCCATCTTTGGATACACTTTACATAATTTGTTTGGGCAGGCTTGGCCCAAATGAACGATGTCCCTCACAAATACGTGAGGCCGCAGGATGTGCGGTATAAAACTGTATTTAGCTGTGGCTACATACAGCATACCGTTCTGGGTTAGGCTGCACTGGAGGACAGGGGCAGGCTGCATTGTTGGGCACAGATAAAGTTGTTGTTAAGATTTATTTTTATAACTTAATTCTGCATAAAACATTTAAGTGCCATTTCATGAGATAATTTATGAGGGAGTGTTTAGGTGCAGGGCAGGGTAGGGGTTGGGCGAGGCAACTGGCTTAGCGCCGCTGTGAGACTTTTCGGGTATGAGAAAGGAAGTCCCGCTCGGACCAGGAACACACAGCAGTGCTCAGCTATTCAAGCAGGCCCAAGCGAATTATGTAAAGTGTATCTAAAGATGGAGTTCAGCTTTAAAGGTTTTTAAATAGAGATCATCTTGATGTAATTTATCATAGCCTGAGTGATCTGCAATTCCATTTACGGTAGGTAGAATAGGTACAGGATGTGCCCTCAAACCCTGCAGCCATTGGTCTAGTAACTCCCCTGCTGTAGTTCTGTTACAGTGAGCTAGAGCTGCACAATTAATCGTTAAAAAAACAAATAAACAAAAATCGCGATCTCGATTCACCCCCCCCCATGATCTCTGTTGCAGAGTTTGCCGATTCTTTCATATAACAAGTGGAGAGACTTAGCTGTTAAAAGAAAACATCCGGGCAGTCTGCCAAGTTTTTAATATGAAACATTGTAACTAAGGCTTCCTTCTTAGATCAAAAAGGCATACACTTTTGTTTGTAAAGAAAAAATCCGGGCAGTCTGCCAAGTTTCCAACAATGTCTAAATGCAGGAAGTTTAACCACTTAAAGTCTAAATCTTTTTCTGACACTTCAAGTTAAATCAATATTTTTTGCAAGAAAAATTACTTGGAACTCCCCCCCCCCCCCCCCCAAACATTATGTATAATTTAGCGGAGACCCTAGGGAATAAAATGGCAATTGCTGCAATATTTTATGTCACACTGTATTTGCCCAGCGGTCTTTCAAAAGCAATTTTTTGGGAAAAATACAATTAATTGAATATATATTAAAAAAAAAGCCACGAGAATTGTGAGCCATCTTCTAAGCAAAAAAATTGTGATTCTTATTTTAGCCAGAATCATGCAGCTTTACAGTGAGCAGTGATGTCATTATGTCCCTGCTCAATGTAGTGAGTGGACCCAAAAGGCTCAAAAGCCTGGTCTGTTGATGCCTGGTTTGACTGACCAATTGAGCCCTAGCTCTGCCCACACATCCGGCCATTACTTCCTGCATTTCCATTTGCATAATGTGAAAGGTAGTGGTGCTTGATGACACAGATTTGATGTGCGGGGAAATAGAAAGACCTCCTCCCTATGCATGCAAACTGCACATTTTTCAGTGGAACCTGATGACATTATCAAGCAATAAAATAAAAAAAAAAAAAGTCATACAGTAGGTGACCGCGATATTGTGTCAATCTCGCCGCATTTCTCGGCGAGATTTGACACCTGCGAGCCCCGTCGCAGGAGCCAGCGCCGAGATGGCTCACTCATCGGGAAAGGAAAACTTTGTTTTCCTCCCGCGATGAGTGACAGGCAGCGCTGACAGCTGTCTGGTATGAATCCTGAGGCGGGAACACCGCGCCAAATTTTAAATGAAAAAACCGGCGTCGGTTCCCCCCCAGGAGCATACCAGGCCCTTAGGTCTGGTATGGATTGTAAGGGGAACCCCCCCTACGTCCAAAAATTGGCGTGGGGGTCCCCCCCAATCCATACCAGACCCTTATCCGAGCACGCAGCCCGGCCGGCCAGGAAAGGGGTGGGGACGAGCACCCCCCCCTCCTGAGCCATACCAGGCCGCATGCCCGCAACATGGGGGGTTGGGTGCCTTGGGGGAGGGGGGCCCCCCACCCCAAAGCACCTTGTCCCCATGTTGATGAGGACAAGGGCCTCTTCCCGACAACCCTGGCCGTTGGTTGTCGGGGTCTGCGGGCGGGGGGCTTATCGGAATCCGGGAGCCCCCTTTAATAAGGGGGCCCCCAGATCCCAGCCCCCCACCCTGTGTGAATGAGTTTGGGGTACATAGTACCCCTACCCATTCACCTAGGGAAAAGTGTCAATATAAAAAAAACACAGTACACAGGTTTTAAGAGTAATTTATTAGTCAGCTCCGGGGTCTTCTTCCGACTTCGGGGGGTCTCCTTCCGACTTCTCCCGGTGTTCGGCCTCTTCTCCCGGGCCCCGTCGCTATCTTCTTCCAGCTCTATTGCCAGCGAGGGGCCCGGTCTGCTGCCGCTGTCTTGCCGCCGCTTCTCTTCTTCCGATGTTGACACGACGCTCTCTCCGGCTCGAATGCTGTGTGCGAGCTGCGGAGCCATTTATATAGGCGGTGACCCCGCCCCCTTACGACGTCATGGTCCCAGCATGCGCAGGGACTCTGGCGTCATAAGGGGGCGTGGCCCCAGAGTCCCTGCGCATGCTGGGACCATGACGTCGTAAGGGGGCGGGGTCACCGCCTATATAAATGGCTCCGCAGCTCGCACACAGCATTCGAGCCGGAGAGAGCGTCGTGTCAACATCGGGGAAGAAGAGAAGAGGCGGCAAGACAGCGGCGGCGAGACAGCGGCGACAAGACAGCGGCAGCAGACCGGGCCCCTCGCTGGCAATAGAGCTGGAAGAAGATAGCGGCGGGGCCCGGGAGAAGAGGCCGAACACCGGGAGAAGTCGGAAGGAGACCCCCCCGAAGTCTGAAGAAGACCCCGGAGCTGACTAATAAATTACTCTTAAAACCTGTGTACTGTGTTTTTTTTATATTGACACTTTTCCCTAGGTGAATGGGTAGGGGTACCATGTACCCCAAACTCATTCACACAGGGTGGGGGGCCGGAATCTGGGGGCCCCCTTATTAAAGGGGGCTCCCGGATTCCGATAAGCCCCCCGCCCGCAGACCCTGACAACCAACGGCCAGGGTTGTCGGGAAGAGGCCCTTGACCTCATCAACATGGGGACAAGGTGCTTTGGGGTGGGGGGCCCCCGCAGGGCGCCCCCTCCCCCAAGGCACCCAACCCCCCATGTTGAGGGCATGCGGCCTGGTACGGCTCAGGAGGGGGCGCTCGCTCGTCCCCACCCCTTTCCTGGCCGGCCGGGCTGCGTGCTCGGATAAGGGTCTGGTATGGATTGGGGGGGACCCCCACGCCAATTTTTCGGCGTAGGGGGGTTCCCCTACAATCCATACCAGACCTAAGGGCCTGGTATGCTCCTGGGGGGGAACCCACGCCGTTCTTTTCATTTAAAATTTGGCGCGGTGTTCCCGCCTCAGGATTCATACCAGACAGCTGTCAGCGCTGCCTGTCACTCATCGCGAGAGGAAAACAAAGTTTTCCTTTCCCGATGAGTAAGCCAGCGTGACATGCACAGTACCCTGTCGCCGAGAACCAGCGCAATGGTATCGCGCTGGAAACACAATCTCGCGGTCAGGTACTGTATGTTCCGAGTTACAATTTTACAAATATGTTCCAATACAGCTCGCGGAGAGACTCTACGTATGCCAACTTAGCAGGATCTTAGAAAGGGGCTTTACTTATTTTGATTACCCCAAGTTTCAGAACTCCTAGACCACGCCATAAACATAAGACAGTATGTGCATTCCTTTAGCCAATTTGGCACCTTTTAACCGCTTGTTGACTATCCCACATATATGCACTGTGGGGTGGTGGCTCCTACAGGCAAAATCACGTACCTGTACGTGAGCACCTCTTCCGAGTTTGCAGCATGCACACACCGCCAACCAGCTCCCTCTGTAATTGGACAAAGCGGGAGCGAAGTGGTTCCAGCGGACCCGATGTCCGCCAATCGTTCCTGACAGAGGCAGAACATTGGTCTGTGATAAAGACAGAGATCCTGTGTTTTTGCCAAGCAGATACACGATCTCTGTCTTTCCACAGTTAGTAAGCACTCCCTAGGGACACATTTAACCCTTTGATTGCCCCCGATAACCCCTTCCCTGTCAGTGTCATTAGTACAGTGACCATGCATGTTTTTTTTAGCACTGATCACTGAACTGGCGTCACTGGTCCCCAAAAAGTGTCACTTAGTGTCCGATTTGTCTGCCGCAATGTCGCAGTCCCGCTATAAGTCACCGATAGCGGCCATTACTAGTAAAAAATAATAATGCCACAATTTGTAGATATTAACTTTTGCACAAACCAATATACACTTATTGGGATATTTTTGTTTATCAAAAACATGTAGCAGAACACATATTGGCCTAAACCAGGGGGCCTTTAAACTATAGCCCTCCAGTTACTAAAATACCCATCATGACTGGTCACGTCTGAATGTCAGAGTTTTACAATGAATCATGGGACATGTAGTTCCGCAACAGCTGGAGAGCCGTAGTTTGGAGATCCCTGACCAAAAACTGAAGAAATTTGACTTTTTACATTTTTATTGAGTGTGTTTTATAGCACAAAGTAAAAAAGTCCCCCCCCCTTCCTTCAAAATTGTCAGTCTTTTTATTTATAGCGCAAAAAATACAAACAGCAGAGGTGATCAAATACCACCAAAAGAAAAGCTCTATTTGTGGGAAAGAAAAAAAAAAAGAAGAAGGACATAAAATGTTATTTGGGTACAGTGTCACACGAGCGCGCAATTTTCAGTTAAAGTAACGCAGTGCCTTATCACAAAAAAATGGCCTGGTCGGGGGGTGGGGGTGTTAACCTAGTCATAGTTCTACCAAAATAGAACAAAAAAAGTGTGTACTATCCGCATACAGTTTTCACTGCCAACCCTATGATTTAGAGACACAAAAGTTATATATCTGGGCCTATTCTCTTACCCTGACAGTAAGCTCAGACAGGCGGCCCCTCTGGAATGACTGTACCAATCCTTTTATGCTGTCGATGGCTTTTGGAATCTCTGCAGGACTTGGAGGAGTCAGTTCCACGCGAGCATAGTACCAGAAAGTCGCAAGACGTGGCCGTGAGTAACTGACTGCAGCTAAAGAAACAAAACAAAACAAAACAGCAGTACTTATTAAAAAGATCGTGTCTGACAATGCATAAACAAGTGTAATCCTAACTACATAACCTCTGTCAACCGTTTACTGTCCATTTCAACTTTTGAGTTCAGTATATCTAAAGTGCACCAGAAAAAAAAGTGAAATGGTGAAGAACTATTAGATTTAATGTAGATTTGCATTTTTAAACCCAAAACTCACAAATTCGATTTATCACAGCTTACCAGTCCTTGCATATACAGTGCATACAGTAAGTATTCAGAGCACTTTACTTTTTTCACATTTTGTTATGTTACAGCCAGGGTGGATGAAAATAAAGAGAAAAAAAACCCACACATCTAAAAGATGGTTTTCTATTTAAAATAGATTAATTGTATTTATTCAGCATGAAATAGAGCTTAGTTATGTAGTATGGGGCTGTGTATTATGCAAAATTAACATTTTTTGGTAAACTTATTCAATGAATACAAGCTGAGAAAACATGCACTGCATTGATGCATTCTAAAAATTTCACAGTAACTATGACAAAACAAAGTTCAGGAATATTCATTTATCCCATTGTTTTGCAAATCTATGTACACTACAAACTGCATGATTGAAATTGGTTCTGATATTGAGTTGTACTAACCTGACAGCTTATTATAAAATAGGAAGCCTTCATTTTGTTTGCAAATATTAAAGATTCTAACTACCAGCAAGAACAAGTCCTTATATTTAAAGAGCACCTGTCATTTCAGATCCATCATGGCAGTGTTCATTAGTGCGGGCATCCACGTACCTGCTGCCGCCAAGTCCCTCACCTTTTGTTGCGTCACTGCCGCATCACCAGCCGTCTTAGCATTATGATTTAACTACTTAAGGACCAGGCTTATTTTTTCAAAATTGGTATTTACAAGTAAAAAAAAAAAATTTTTTTTTTTTTGCTAGAAAATTACTAAGAACCCCCAAACTTTTTTTTTCCCCCTAGAGAATAAAATGGCGGTCGTTGCAATACTTTCTCACACCGTGTATTTGTGCAGTGGTCTTACAAGCGCAATTTTTGGGAAAAAAACAAAACAAAAAAAACAAACACTTTTTTGAATTAAAAAAATATGACAACAGTAAAAGTTAGTCTTTTTAAATTGTGAAAGATAATGTTACGCTGAGTAAATTGATATCCAACATGTCGCTCTTCAAAATTGCGCCCGCTTGTGGAATGGCGAAAAACTTGACCCTTAAAAACTTCCATTGGCAACGTTTAACAAATTTCTACAGGTTATCAGTTTTGAATTAAAGAGGAGGTCTAGTGCTAGAATTATTGCTATCACTCCAACGATCGCGGTGAAATCATGATTTAAAATAGACTTGATTTAAATCAAATCCACCCACAGCCTTATTCCAAAGTGGATTAAATTCATTATTTTCCTCAAAATTCTACAAACAATACAAAACAATATAATGACAACATGAAAAGAAGTTTGAAGTCTTTGCCAATTTATTTTGGATGGGAAGGGGGAGTGTCGGTGCACAGCCATCAGATCTCTCTAGAGATGTTCAATCGGGTTCAAGTCTGGGCTACTCAAGGACATTCACAGAGTTGTCCCATAGCCACTTCTTTGTTATCTTGGCTGTGCGCTTATAGTCGCTGTCCTGTTGGAAGATGAACCTTCACCCCAGTCTGAGGTCCAGAGCAGGTTTTCATCAATGTCATCTCTGTACATTGCTGCATTCATCTTTCCCTCGATCCTGACACTGAAAAACATTCCCACAGCATGATGCTGCCACTATCATGCTTCACTGTAGAGATGGTATTGGCCAGGTGATGAGCGGTGCCTTGTTTCCTTCAGACAGGACGCTTGCCATTCAGGCCAAATAATTCAATCTTTGTTTCATCAGACTAGATAATTTTGTTTCTCATGGTCAGAGTCCTTCAGGTGCCTTTTGGCAAACTCAAGGTGGGTTGTCATGTGCCTTTTACTGAGTGGCTTCCGTCTGGCCACTCTACCATACAAGCCTGATTATGTCCGAGTGGCCCAGCCAGAGCCCAGACATAAACCCGACTGAACATCTCTGGAGACATCTGAAAAATGGCTGTGCACCAACTCTCCCCATCCAACCTGATGGAGCATGAGAGGTCCTTCAAATAATGGGAGAAACTGCTCAAAAATAGGTGTGCCAAGCTTGTAGCATCATACTCAAAAAGACTTGAGGCTGTAATTAGGACATACTTCTGTTTTCAATACTACAGCTCTATCCGCATAGGCTGTTATCTGAACACTCAGCACACTCTGAAATCTATGCAAGATGAAAGTTAAAGTAGAAAAAAAAAAAAAGTAATAAAATAGATGCCTGTGCTTTTAGCAAGAACGGTAATCACTGATTTGATGCATTTCATTTAAAAAATGTGCACCTGGAGGTGCGTGGTAGATAGGAGGGTAGATGATGCAGGGTGTGTGCTAATGAGGTCAGCTGGTCAACTCCTTCCTGTTATGACCTACAGCAGGGATATCAAATTAGCAGACCTCCACCTATTGCAAAACTACAAGTCCCATCATGCCTCTGGGTGTCATGCTTGTGGCTGTCAGTTTTACTATGCCGCGTGGGACTTGTAGTTCTGCAACAGTTGGGAGATCCACTAATTGCATATCCCTGACCTAGAGTCTGTCCAGAAAGTAAGGCAGAATTTTTTTTTTTTTTTTTTTTTAAACAAGAGTGAAGATGAACTTAGACTTTAATGCAGAAGAGACATGCATGTCCCGTCTGCATTAAAAATTCTCCTTGTCCATCTAAATCTACTAGTCCACCTAATTAAACACTACTCTCTCCACAGCAGGAAAGACATGATATATGCGATACTGGTAAATTCAAAAGGGGGCCCAAATACAGTAAATGAATGATCTTACAATTGGGCTAAATATTTATACTAACTGTATAGACGTTTAACTGATAAGCTATGTGTCAATAAAGTTTGTAAAATGAATTTTATTCTGTTCGTCCTTAAGCAGCTTTAGACCCCTTTCACACTGAGCAGCGGCCGAAGTAGCGGTGCTTTTCGGCTGCTAGCGGGGCACTTTTAACCCCAAAGAAGGGGTTAAAAAAGCCGGTGTTGCAGCCCTTCCAAAGCGCTTTTTAGGTTCTGCCCATTAATTTCAATAGGCAGAGCGTTTCGGGAGCACTGTATCCTCAAAGATGCTGCTTGCAGGACTTTTCCTAACCTCCCGCAAGCGCACCGCCCCAGTGTGAGAAGACACACTGAAATTAATGGGGGATGGTTTTCAGGTGCTATTTAGAGGCCATTTCTAAACGATAAAACGCCTGAAAACCGCCTCAGTGTGAAAGGGGTCTTCTCGGCTGCGCAATAGCCAAAAGACTGCTACAGCACGGTCATCCAGTTCTGGGAGGGAGTCCATGGACATTATCCCAAAACCATGCCCCATGGGGCACGCATCCAGCAGGGGGAAGGGGGTGAAAGTGTCTGGTATTGAATTGGTTAAAGGCCATAGTACCCTCTTTTCTCAGACCTCCGATACAAGTAATTAGGATGTGGTGATTGATACTGCACTAAAGCTCCAGTTTTACATGTTTTCCACGTGCTCCCACTGAAGTCAGACAAAATGAACTTCCCCACAAAAATAGACAATTTTATATTACACACAACACACATAATATATATAAAAAAATTAAAAAGGAACACTTTGAAAACACATCAGATCTCAAAAAGGATCATGCAGGGGACATCTATACTGATATAGACTGGGTAATGTGTTAGGAATGAAAGGATGCCACATCGTTTGATGGAAATGAAAATCAACCTACAGAGGGCTGAATTCAAAGACAACCTGAAAATCAAAGTGAAAAAATGATGCAGCAGGCTAGTCCATTTTTCTGAAATGTCATTGCAGCAACTCAAAATGGTACTCCATCGTTTGCATGACCCCCACGTGCTTGTATGCATGCCTGACAATGCTGGGGCATGCTCCTAATGAGACAACAGATGTGTTCTGGGTATTTCCTCCCAGATCAGGACCAGGGCATCACTGAACTCCTGAACAGACTGAAATGCAACCTGGCGGCACCAGATGGAGTGAAACATAATGCCCCAGAGGTATTCTAGTGGATTTAGGTCAGGCGAGCATGGGGCCAGTCAATGGTATCAACTCCTTCATCCTCCAGGAACTGGCAGCATACTCTCACCACATGAGGCCGGGCATTGTCGTGCACCAGAAGGAACCCAGGACCCACTGCACCAGTGTAGGGTGTGAAAATGGGTCGAAGGATTTCGTCCCAATACCGAATGCCAGTCAGGGCGCCATTATCTAGCCTGTAAACGTCTGTGCATCCCTCCATGGATATGCCTCCCCAGACCATCACTGGCCCACCACCAAACCGGTCATGCTGAACGATGTTACAGGCAGCATAACGTTCTCCATGGCTTCTCCAGACCCTTTCACATCTGCCACATGTGTTTAGGGTGAACCTGCTCTAATCTTTGAAAAGCACAGGGTGCCAGTGGCGGATCTGCCAATTCTGGTGTTCAATGACAATTGCCAAATAAGCTCCACGGTGCCAGGCAGGGAACACAGGGCCCACTAGAAAATGTCAGGCCCTCAGGCCACCCTTACGAAATCGGTTTCTGATTGTTGGGTCAGAGACCATTGACACCAGTGGTCTGCTGGAGGTCACTTTGTAGGGCTGTGGTAGTACTCATTCTGTTCCTCCTTGCACAAAGAAGCAGATACCCGTCCTGATGGGTTAGGGACATTCTACGGCCCTGTCTAGCTCTCCTACAGTAACTGCCTGTCTCCTGGAATCTCCACCATGCTCTTGAGACTGTTCTGGGACCTCTGTAGGGTTCAGGTATCGCCTCATGCTACCAGTAGTAACACTGACCCTAGCCAAATTAGTGAAAAACAGTCAGGAAAAAAAAAAAAAAAAAAATTTCAGTGGCCTCCACCTGTAAAACCATTCCCGTTTTGGAGGTCATCTCATTGTTGCCAATCTAGTGCACCTGTTGCTAATTTCATTAACACCAGAGCAGCTGAAACTGATTACCAACCCCCTCTGCTACTTAACTGACCAGAACATTATCCCAGGAGTTTAATTCAATAGACTTAATGCTATACTCCGATTAAAAAGGGTTTCTTTCGTTTTTTTTTGAGCAGCGTATAAATTGTATTATATGCAATTTTTGAATATCATGAATTTAAATTAATATAAATTTGTCGGCCATTATTGGCACCTTTTCCGCTCATCAGCGAAATGCTGATAACATAATTTTCGTCCGATATGTTTTGTCCACCAAAACTCGGTGCATCTAACAGAAATCTCAGTGTCAAGTGTTCACATATTGCGTAGTGGGAACACTGGTTCCTGCTCACCATTTTACCTCCTTCCCATCCGCCCAACGTCATATGACATAGTCGACTTTGAGCGGTGATATCTGAATGATGCCTGCAGTTACAGGCATCATTCAGATATCTTCTTTCTTTATCGTACATCATGGGACGCGGAGCCTTAATTACTTAATAGGTTATGGGCCACCTTCAGGTGTTGACACTGGTATACCCAATACAGGAAGTTGACTCCCCTATATAACCCCTCCTCCTTCCAGGAGTACCTCAGTTTTTTCGCCAGTGTCTAAGGTGTTGGTCACAAGTGAAGATGTGCTCTGAGGAGCTCCAGGAGGGATCCATGCTGGATTTAAAAAAACCTCCATTACCGGATCCATCCACGCCACTGCGGCCACAGGATGGTACCCGGGCCTCGCATAGAAGAACAAGGTTTTGCCTGTAACACTTCTCTTTGAGGGCTGGACCCTAGGAACCAGGACTCTTTTTGGTCTTGCTACATTACCTAAATTTGTCCTGAGGGGTGCTATACAGGTCCAAAGGAGTGGAACCCCTATTAAAAAAGGGACTCGGTCTTTGAAGGCTTAACTACGCTGCCCGCCGTGATGAGTGAAGTCTGGATCTGTCTTTTTTCAGCAGTATCCTGCATCAAGGAAAAGGTAAGAGAAAAGCTTAAGAACTGCAAATTCCACCTATGACTTTTCTTTCAATATGTACTATTGTAATTCTTAAAGAGAGAATGCATATACCCTGTCAATCTGTACTAACTTACAGCGTGTGTCCTAGCAGCTGGAGGGGGTTCTCCTCTCCCCCCAATGGGGAAACTGAGTGGCTGGGGGCACATGTACTGTTGCATATTACATTTGTGTCTGTCTCAGACCCGAAGCCATCCGAGCGTGGGCTGAGATTTTTACATTTGAAAGAAGGAGGAGGAATGAGCGGTCTGGCACCATGTGCAGACTCAGGGTCCTTGTGAAAGCACACGGCGCATAGACAATCAGGTTTACACCTGAGGGCTTAAAAGCTGATACTCTGAGAACTAAAAGATGTCTACCAGAGCAGCTGAAACAAGGCTGCCACAGGACACAGGAGCACACAGGCATTTTCAGTACAGGAAAAGACATTGTTTAGCATCAGATTAATCTATGCTGCCATTGTTTTTCCTACTATTGCTCAGCAAATAGAACAGTTCTTAGAGTGCCTCTGCTTTTGTGTTTAGCACTATGGCTTCCAAGGTTACTACTAAGACACCAAAGGTTCCACCCCCAGGCGCTGGGAACTCCAGTCATGCCTCCACACTGTCATCCTCTCCGGAGATACCAGATATGGCAAGCCAGGGTGAGTCTTTGGAACCGATTGGCGGTGCAACTGCTCCTCACACTTCAGCCCCTGTATTTGTGACTGAAGATACATTTTCCTCTGCCCTGCTGGGCTTAGAAAGAAGATTAGCGCCTTTAATCGCATCCTCCATCCAAAGCGATAGGAAGCGTGCTAGATCCCTCTCCCCCACTCCAAACCCTTTACCAAGGAAACAGTGGGGACAGGATGAGGTATTACCCTCAGACGATCGAGAGGAAAAACAAGCCAATTATTCCTCTGCGGAGGAAACAGTTGATGAATCAGCCTCACAATCTAAGGTACAAATCCTAATGGAAATGGTTCGCTCCACTTTCATGCTACCCTTAACAGAGTTAGCTGAAAGTCCAGTTTCTTCCTTGAGTTCTTTGAAACCTTTGCATGCATTACTAGAAAAGCTTATTTATGCGGAATGGGATCATCCGGATAAGCATTTTCCCCCTCCAAAAGAGATTATCAGTTCTCTACCCCATAGAGGAAAAATTCACCAAAAGATGGAAGGTTTCAGCAATTGACGCTGCAATTTC
Source organism: Lithobates clamitans (assembly GCA_037952925.1). Classification (NCBI taxonomy): domain Eukaryota; kingdom Metazoa; phylum Chordata; class Amphibia; order Anura; family Ranidae; genus Lithobates; species Lithobates clamitans. Next base: position 21,288 of record JBBGZY010000347.1, read on the forward strand.
CAGTGTGAATAAAAGTCTAACTTGTCCAGTAGACAATGCACAAATGCTTAAGGATCCAACAGCTAAGTTGGAATTCCTGTAAAAATCCTCTTTTTCCTTAGCAGGGACTGTTACTCAGCCTGCAGTTGCAGCAACAGGCATCTGTCAGTCCTTAAAGGACCAATTCACAGAGGCTCTTAAAGATCTCCCTGCACAACAGGCCTGTGAGTTGGCCGAACTACCAAAAGCATTATGTTTTGCCATAGATGCTACGAAGGATTCTATTAACCAGGCATCCCACCTTGCGCTTGTGCTAGTACACATGCATAGGACCCTTTGGTTAAAAGATTGGTCAGCTGAAGCACCTTGCAAAAAGCTTCTGACTAGTATCCCTTTTCATGGGGAGCGACTATTTGGATAAATACATCCAGACGATTTCTAGTGGAAAGAGTACTCTTTTGCCAGTCAAAAGAAAGTATAAATGTCCTTCATTTAAACTGACTTTTTTTCTCCTGCCAGGGGCTTCCAACTCTAGGCAGTGGCGACGGCCTCCGCTGTCAGACTCTAGAGGTAAACCTCAGCCCCGGTTCACACCTAGGTCGCCTGACAAGTAGCGTCCCGTTCAGTACAATGGAACCGTTCTAAGGGGAGCGACGCAAGTCGCTCCGACTTAGAAAAAGGTTCCTGTACGACTTCGGGGGTGACTTACATAGACTTCTATACAGAAGTCGTTTTGCAAGTCGCCCCGGCAGTCGTGTGCAGGTCGCCTTGGTGAGGCGACCTGCAAGTCGTGCCGCCTCTGGTGTGAACCGAGGCTTAGGGTCAGACCCAGGCACATAAGACCTGGGGCCGCAAATTGGCAAAGCAGAATACTAAAGCCTCATCATGAAGAGGCGTCCCCCCCTCACCAGAGTGGGGGGGGAAGACTTCTGAAATACTCAGAAGTCTGGCAAAGGGAAATTCAGGGCAGATGGGTTCTCTCCACGGTGTCTCCAGGATACAAACTAGAATTTTGGGAGTTTCCACCATCTCGTTTTCTGAGATCAAACGTTCCCAAAGACCCAGGGAAAAGGCAATCTCTGTTTCAAGCATTCGACCGATTATTGACTCAGGGCGTGATCATACAGATCCCCACAGAAGAGTGAGGTTTGGGGTTTTATTCAAACCCGTTTACGGTACCAAAACCAAATGGGGATGTCAGACCCGTTCTAGACCTAAGGAATCTAAATCCGTTCCTAAAGATCCGCTCCTTTTGCATGGAGTTAATCAAATCGGTAGTTTCCATCCTACAAGGAAGAGAACTTCTGGCATCCATCTGCATGTCCCTATATTTCCTGCTCACCAGAGATTTCTGCGGTTCGAAATAAAACAATAGCACTTTCAGTTTGTAGCCTTGCCCTTTGGGCTAGCTACAGCACCCCGGGTGTGCACAAAGTTACTGGCCCCACCTCTAGCCAGGCTAAGGGCATAACAGTCTTGGCATACCTAGACGATCTATTGTCAATTGACCAGTCAGTGGCTCCCTTGGAGCAAAGTGTACGCATTACAACCAGTTACTTGGAAAGTCTGGTTTGGATTCTCAACCTAGAGAAGTCTTCCTTAACCACTTGCCGACCGCTGCATGTACATATACCATATATACTTGAATATAAGTCGAAATTTTCAGCCCTTTTTTTGGGGCTGAAAGTGCCCCCCTCGACTTATACTCGAGTCACCGCCGTCTGTCTGCATGATCAGCGTGTCATGCAGGCAGACTGCGGCCGGCGTGTGATAATACAGTTCGGAGGCTATTCCAGCTTTCAAAAGCCGCGCCTCCTGCTCGTCTGTGACAGGCTGAACACTCCATTTCCCAGCAGTTAGTTGTACAGGCTATCACAGACATTCTCTCATCTTCGTCCGTGATATGAGAATGAGAGAATGTCCGTGATAGGCTAACTGCTGAGTGTTCTGCCTATCACGGACGAGGAGGAGGCGCAACTTTTGAAAAGTGAAATGGCCACCGAAGTGTATTATCACATGCTGATCGGAGGATGGAGATCACCACAGGGAGGATGGAGTTCGCCACAGGGAGGTTGCACAGGACACATGCACATGTACAGGACACAGGGACACATGACACAAGCACAGGATACAGGTAGGCTGCACAGGACACGGAGGTATACAGCTGCAGATGGGCATTGTTGACCCTCTTTTTCCACTTACAGTAGCTACTGCATTTCTCACCCTCGTCTTATACTCGGATCAATAAGTTTTTCCCAGTTTTTTTGTGGTAAATTAGGGGCCTCGACTTATACTCGGATCGACTTATACGGAACGTCCCTAATTTGGGGGCGGATATCGTTATGGCAGCAGCTAGCTGCCATAACCTTGGTATCCCCGTTTTCGGCAGGCTACAAGATAAAAGCGGTCTCTGCGGCGGATTCGCCGTGCGATCACTTTTATCGGTGGTGGGAGAGGGGCCCCCCGCCGCTTACCGGAGCCGTCGGCAGCGATCGCGTCCTTTCCCTAGCTGTGCATGGAGACGAGTGAGGGGAAGATGACCCCCACCCGTCTCCATGACACTGCAGGGTGGAAGCAATGTCAAACATCACTTTTGGCCATACGTCTTAAAGCCACATTTTTTCAAATGACTTTTTTTTTAATTGCATTTAAGTCCAAATGAGATCTGAGGACTTTTTGACCCCAGATCTCACATTTAAGAGGACCTGTCATGTTTTTTTTTATTACAAGAGATGTTTACATTCCTTGTAATAGGAATAAAAGTTACACATTTTTTTTTAAACAGTGTAAAAATAAAATCAAGTAAAAAAGAAAAAATATATTTTTTAAACGCTCCGTCGAGCTCGCGCGCAGAAGCGAACGCATACGTGAGTAGGGCCCGCATATGGAAACGGTGGTCAAACCACACGTGAGGTATCGCCGTGATCGTTAGAACGAGAGCAATAATTCTAACCCTAGACCTCCTCTGTAACGCAAAACATGCAACCTGTAGAATTTTTTAAACGTCGCCTATGGAGATTGAGGGTAAAAGTTTGACGCCATTCCACGAGTGGGTGCAATTTTGAAGCGTGACATGTTGGGTATCAATTCACTTGGCGTAACATTATCTTTCACAATATAAAAAAAAAATAAAAAATTGGGCCAACTTTACTGTTGTCTTTTTTATCCAAAAAAGTGAATTTTTTTCAAAAAAAGCTTGCTTGTAAGACCGCTGCGCAAATATGGTGTGAAAAAAAGTATTACAATGACTGCCATTTTATTCTCTAGGGAGTTAGAAAAAAAAGAAAAAAAAACTATATAGAGAGATATCATAGGCAGAATTCTTGCCTTTCTACAATTAGGTGTAGAGACGACGTTGGCCCTGAGTACTATTAAGGGCCAAGCTTTATCGATTTTATTTCAAAGACCGCTTGCTACGGATTCTTTAGTCCAGGGTTTTATGCAAGGGGTGATGTGGATTAATCCGCCAGTTAAATCACCCTTAAGCCCTTGGGACTTGAATTTAGTTTTGTCAGTGTTACAAAAACAGCCATTTGAACCGATACAGCATATTCCCTTAGTCCTGACAAGGAAGTTGGTATTTTTGGTTGCTATATCCTCAGCAAGGAGGTTTTCGGAATTGGCTGCTCTCTCTTGTAAAGAGCCATATTTGATTATTCGTGAGAACAGAGCAGTGTTACGCCCTCATCCAGGCCTTTTACCAAAAGTAGTTCCAGGTTTTCACTTGAACCAAAATATTGTCCTGGCATCGTTTTTTCCAAAACCATGTTCCAGGGAAGAGAAGTCACTACATTGTCTTGATGTGGTGAGAGCAGTGAAGATCTATTTAAAGGCAACTGCTCAGATTCGTAAGGCTGATGTCTTATTTATTCTGCCAGAAGGTCCTAAGAAAGGACAGGCAGCGTTGAAATCCACTGTCGCTAAGTAGATTCAGCAAGTGATAATTCAAGCTTATAATTTAAAGGGTAAAATTCCCCCTTTTCAAGTTAAGGCGCATTCTACTAGGGCGGTTAGTGCTTCTTGGGCAGTGCGTCACTAGGCCTCCATGGCTCAGATCTGCAAGGCCGCAACTTGGTCTTCAGTGCATACATTTACAAAGTTTTATCAAGTGGATGTAAGGAGGTATGAGGATATCGCCTTCGGGCGCAGTGTGCTGCAGGCAGCAGTAGGAGTCCTCAGGTCTGGGGGTGCCCTACGGGTTGTCTCTCCCTCCCCTCAAGTAGCATTGCTATGGGACGTCCCATTAAGTAAGGCTCTGTGTCCCATGATGTACTCCAGGAAAAGGATTTTACAGGTAAGCCGTTTATAAAAATCCTATTTTGAAGCGGAGATTCCCTTCACCATAAGAACAATCATAGTAGCTGTTCAGCCACTTGATCGTTCTTATAGGCCTCCGGTGCTTCTCCTGACTCGCCCCTGCAATCAGCGAACCGGAGAAGGAACCAACCAGTGGCGGATGTTGACCATAGAGATTTCCTGCGTGCCAGATGGTCCCCGGAGTCTCTATGATCGTTCGGAGGCCGGGCGCGATGTTATGACATCACGCCCAGCCTCTGCATTTGAAAAAAATGCCGCCGCCCTGGCTGGGAAGCCAGGATTTTTAATTTTTTTTTAAATTTTATTTCAGCCTTGCCAGCCTAGGAGGTGAGATCTGGGGACTTGTTGACCCCAGATCTCGCTGTAAAGTAAAAGTGATTAAAAAAAAAAAATATATATATATTTTTTTTTAAGTGCCCCTGTCCTCGCTCAAGTGAACGCATACGCAAGTCGCACCCACATATGTAAACGATGTTCAAACCACACATGTGAGGTATCGACACGAACGTTAGAGCGAGAGCAATAATTCCGGCACTAGACCTCCTCTGTAACTCAAAACATGTAACCATTAAAAATGTTTAAAGCGTCGTCTATGGGGATTTTTACGTACCGAAGTTTGTTGCCAATTCACGAGCGTGTGCACTTTTGAAGCGAGACTTTTTAGGTATCTGTTTACTTGGCATTACATCATCTTTCACATTATGCAAAAAAAAAAAAAAAAACAAATATTGGGCTAACTTTAATGATTTTTTTTTTTTTTAATGCATGAAACTGTTTTTCCAAAAAAAAAAAACGTGTTTCAAAAATTGCTGCGCAAATACTGTGCAAGATAAAAAGTTGGAATAACTGCCATTTTATTCTCTAGGGTCTCTCCTAAAAAAATAATAATAAAAAAACAAAAACAAACAAAAAACATATATGATGTGTAATTTTCTAGCAAAAGAAAAAAAAGGGGGGGGGAGGATGATAGAGAAATGTCAGAATTGGCCTGCTAGGCAAGTGGTTAAAAGGCACATTTCCATGTGTCGCGCATAGAGCAGGTCATTCACTTTAATGGGCTATCCTATATGGGTTATTCGCACCAAAGAAGCTCAGGGACCAAATTTTGTCCCAAGCCAGGTGAGATTTTACATGCGCATTTCGTTGAACGCCAAAATTAAACTGCGTTTTGGAATCACACCCAAGCGCTTTTGCCGCAGAATCGCAGTGATTTTGCCCACGATTAATAATGTCCCTGCCCAGACTTGGGCGACAATACTGCGTTGCGGTATTTGCACTTTTTTTTTTGTTTTTTTGGGCCGGCACCATTCATTTGAATGGGTCTCTCTCCGCTCCAAAAATGTGCTAAAAGAAGCTCACACCAAACGCCCCCCCCCCCCAGAAGATGGGATTCTGGAGGAAATTCTGTGAAATGCTCAATGAATAATGACAATTAGATGAAGAAATCAGAGGTGTGCAGAGGACAGCCTGGTCTACAGAGGTGAGCTCGGTGTATCTATCATACTTCCCCCCCCCATGTCCTTACCGCTCACAAGCTGGGGGCCTTTAGTAGTCACCGCCTGGACGAGTTTCTGAGCCGCCTGAGCCATGCTGGAATGAAGTTAAGGCCTAACGTCCCACAAGAAAAAAGTGACCTCCCGGCAGAGCGCAGGAACAAGATAGAACCTCCCAATGTCACCCTCTCAGAGCAGACAAGACGAGCAAGCCGCGGATAGAACGCCGCTTACTGGCAGGGAGGCGCATCGCATGTTACTTTCTGTAGCTAATTGTCCCACCCACAGCTGGCAAAGCACCGCGCTGACCAATCAGCTTTAGGCTAATACTTGGTCGCACGTCTGAGGCCTTCCTGTTGCGGCAAAGACGTTTAGGTGCGCATGTGTGGAGACAGATTTACGGCTTTTCCGGTGATTGCAACCAATGGGGGACGTTCTTGCCTGTCCTCGCAATCAATACAGCGCAGTGGATTGGTGCAGGGCCCAGTGACGTATTTAGGCGATTCCTGTGATACCAGTATGCCGGATGGAGTAGCTTGTGGTAACTATGATGGCTGAAGTAAAGCAGGAAGAGGCGAGGGCTGACTCTCCGCTCTTAGTCCTGCTGGAGCTCTCCTCAGAGGGGGAGGGAGGCGGGACGCCGCTGGCTCAGGTAGGAGCTCAGCCGGGCAGAGTGACTCCAGGAAGCGCTGTGAGGCATTTCCCGGACCGTACACGGGAGGAAGAGGCGGGGGAGGAGGAGCCGCTACTCAGGAGGTCCGCAGTACCGTCCCCAAAGAGTGCGGGTAACCGGAGAGCCAGGCTCAGCTCCTCCGACCGGGACAGTCTGCTCTCCAGCTCAGGTAAATGTGCTGAGACACCGAGGAGTGTGCGCGTGTGAGACACCGAGGAGTGTGCGCGTGTGAGACACCGAGGAGTGTGTGCGTGTGACACCGAGGAGTGTGTGCGTGTGAGACACCGAGGAGTGTGCGCGTGTGAGACACCGAGGAGTGTGCGCGTGTGAGACACCGAGGAGTGTGCGCGTGTGAGACACCGAGGAGTGTGCGCGTGTGAGACACCGAGGAGTGTGCGCGTGTGAGACACCGAGGAGTGTGCGCGTGTGAGACACCGAGGAGTGTGCGCGTGTGAGACACCGAGGAGTGTGCGCGTGTGAGACACCGAGGAGTGTGCGCGTGTGAGACACCGAGGAGTGTGCGCGTGTGAGACACCGAGGAGTGTGCGCGTGTGAGACACCGAGGAGTGTGCGCGTGTGAGACACCGAGGAGTGTGCGCGTGTGAGACACCGAGGAGTGTGCGCGTGTGAGACACCGAGGAGTGTGCGCGTGTGAGACACCGAGGAGTGTGCGCGTGTGAGACACCGAGGAGTGTGCGCGTGTGAGACACCGAGGAGTGTGCGCGTGTGAGACACCGAGGAGTGTGCGCGTGTGAGACACCGAGGAGAGAGTGTGTGTGTGAGTGTGAGACACTGAGGAGTGCGCGCGTGTGAGACACTGAGGAGTGTGTGTGACACTGAGGAGTGTGTGTGACACTGAGGAGTGTGTGTGTGTCTTTCTCCGTTAGAGTGTGTGTGTGTGTGTGTGTGTCACACCGGGGGAGCACCCCCCCCCCCCCCCTGGCCTGTCAGTGATTGTTATGGGTGAGCTCCACAGGGGGAAAATGTATGCATACTGGGACAGCTGTACATAGTAGCCAATCAGCTTCTGCTTGCTGAGTTATGCCGCGTACACACGAGCGGACTTTCCGGCATACTTGGTCCACCGGACAATCCGACCGTGTGTGGGCTTCGGCGGACTTTTTTTCCCCAAAAGTCCGCCGGACCTAGATTTAAAACATGGACTGACGGAAAGCTTGCTCGTCTGTATGCTGGTACGACGGACCAGATACAACGCAAGGGCAGGGTATTGCATCTCGCGCTCGCTGCAATAGGAAAAACAAATTTTCCTATTGCGGCGAGCGCGGGGCATACCAGACCCTTAGATCTGGTATGGATTTTAAAGGGAACCCCCTACGCCGGAAAAACGGCGTGGGGTCCCCCCCAAAATCCATACCAGACCCCGATCCGAGCACGCAGCCTGGCCGGTCAGGAAAGGGGGTGGGGACGAGCGAACGCCCCCCCCTCCTCAACCGTACCAGGCCGCATGCCCTCAACATGGGGGGTGGGTGCTTTGGGGGAGGGGGACACCCTGCGGGCCCCCCCACCCCAAAGCACCTTGTCCCCATGTTGATGAGGACAAGGGCCTCTGCCCGACAACCCTGTCCGTTGGTTGTCGGTGTCTGCGGGTCGGGGGGGGGCTTATCGGAATCCCTTATACCGTCACAGTCCCTGGGCATGCTGGGACTGTGACGGCATAAGGGGGCGTGGTCAACATCACCCGGTGACTACGCCCCTTATGCTGTCACAGTCCCAGCATGCCCAGGGACTGTGACGGTATAAGGGGGCGGGGTCTCCGCCTATATAAGTCACATTGGAGCGCTCAGAGAGCAGTCCAGCCGGAGAAACTGTCGTGTCACCATCTGGAGAAGAGAAGAGGGAAGAAGACAAGAAGCCCAGAAGTCCGGACCTCCGCTGGCAAGAGAGTGGCATGAAGACAGTGGAGGAGCCGGCTAAAGAACTGGAACACCGGGAGAAGAGGCCAGAGAGAGCGGAGAAGAACCAACCGGACGCCAAGAGAAGAGGTACCGGAAGGACCCCCGAAGCCAGAGGAAGCCCCCCCCCCGGAGCTGTTTAATAAATTATTTTAAAAACCTGTGTAGTGTTTTTTTTTTTTTTTTTTTTATTGACACTTTTTCCCTAGGTGAATGGGTAGGGGTACCATGTACCCCATACTCATTCACATAGGGTGGGGGGCCGGGATTCAGATAAGCCCCCCGCCCGCAGACCCGACAACCAACGGCCAGGGTTGTCGGGAAGAGGCCCTTGTCCTCATCAACATGGGGACAAGGTGCTTTGGGGTGGGGGGGACCCGCAGGGCGCCCCCTCCTCCAAAGCACCCACCCCCCATGTTGAGGGCATGCGGCCTGGTATGGTTCAGGAGGGGGGGGAGGGCGCTCGCTCGTCCCCACCCCCTTTCCTGACCGGCCGGGCTGCGTGCTTGGATCGGGGTCTGATATGGATTTTAGGGGGGACCCTTTGCCGTTTTTTCGGCGTAGGGGCTTCCCTTTATAATCCATACCAGACCTAAGGGCCTGGTATGACCCGCGACGGGGCTCGCAAGGTGTCAATCTCGCCGATAAAAGCGGCAAGATTGACTTTTCTAGTCCCGTTGTACCCGGGTCACGTTCAAAATGAACGGACTTGTCTATGTGTGGGCAGGTCCGTTCATTCTGAAAGTCCGCCGTAACTCTGGCGAAATTCCATCGGAAAGACGGGTGGACCTAGCCCGCAGGAAAGTCTGGTCGTGTGTGGGCAAGTCCGTTCATTTTTAAGTCCGGCGCACCTGGCGGACAAAGTCCGTCAAAGTCTGCCGGACCAAGTATGCCAGAAAGTCCGCTCGTGTGTACGTGGCATTAGGGCTCCATTACACTTGTGTGTGTGTGTGCGCGCTCGCGCGTGTGACACCGAGGAGTGTGTGTGCGCTCGCGCGTGTGACACCGAGGAGTGTGTGTGCGCTCGCGCGTGTGACACCGAGGAGTGTGTGTGCGCTCGCGCGTGTGACACCGAGGAGTGTGTGTGCGCTCGCGCGTGTGACACCGAGGAGTGTGTGTGCGCTCGCGCGTGTGACACCGAGGAGTGTGTGCGCGCGTGTGACACTGAGGAGTGTGTGCGCGCGTGTGACACTGAGGAGTGTGCGCGCGCGTGTGACACCGAGGAGTGTGCGCGCGCGTGTGACACCGAGGAGTGTGTGCGCGTGTGTGACACCGAGGAGTGTGTGTGTGTGTGACACCGAGGTGAGTGTGTGTGTGTGACACCGAGGTGAGTGTGCGTGTGACACTGAGGAGTGTGTGTGTCTTTCTCTTTCTCTGTTAGAGTGTGTGTGTGTGTGACACCGGGGAGCACACACCCCCCTGGCCTGTGAGTGATTGTTATGGGTGAGCTCCACAGGGGGAAAATGTATGATTACTGGGACAGCTGTACATAGTAGCCAATCAGCTTCTGCTTGCTGAGTTAGGGCTCCATTACACTTGTGTGTGTGCGTGTGACACCGAGGAGCGTGTGTGTGCGTGTGACACCGAGGAGCACGTGTGTGTGTGTGTGTGTGACACTCACTGAGGAGTGTGTGTGTCTTTCTCTTTCTCTGTTAAAGGGGGTGTGTGTGTGTGTGACACCGGGGAGCACCCCCCCCCCTGGCCTGTCAGTGATTATGGGTGAGCTCCACAGGGGGAAAATGTATGAATACTGGGGCAGCTGTACATAGTAGCCAATCAGCTTCTGCTTGCTGAGTTAGGGCTCCATTACACTTTGTGTGTGTGTATGTGTGTGTGTGCGCGTGACATTGAGGAGCGTGCGAGTGTGTGCGTGACATTGAGGAGTGTGTGTGTGTCAGTCACACCGGGGAGCACACACCCACCTGGCCTGTCAGTGATTGTTATGGGTGAGCTCCACAGGGGGAAAATGTATGAATACTGGGACAGCTGTACATAGTAGCCAATCAGCTTCTACTTGCTGAGTTAGGGCTCCATTACACTTGTGTGTGTGTGACACCGAGGAGAGAGTGTGTGTGTGACACCCTGAGGAGTGTGTGTGTGACACCCTGAGGAGTGTGTGTGTGACACCCTGAGGAGTGTGTGTGTGACACCCTGAGGAGTGTGTGTGTGACACCCTGAGGAGTGTGTGTGTGTGAGTGTGTGTGAGACACCCTGAGGAGTAGGGCTGGGAGATTTTCTTTAAAAAAAAAATCTTCGATTTTCTTAAAAAAAAGGGTTTGAAACAGGAAAATCTGGATGCCGCACACCGGATAAAGTTGAAAACATCTTCTTTATTGTAAAACTAGGATCATAAAAAACAGGACAATCAGGCGGGTGGTACAGACACAGCTGACGCGTTTCGCGCTCTAGTTTGAAGTTTTACAATAAAGAAGATGTTTTCAACTTTATCCGGTGTGCGGCATCCAGATTTTCCTGTTTCAAACCTTGCTTCAATTTGCATTTAGCCAGCACCTGGGACTCCTCTCCTCTGAAGGATTCACTAACACACACCTGAAAGCAAGTTCTCCTGAGCGGTGATTTATTTTCTCTTTCTTAAAAAAAACTCGATCCACGATTTCGAATCGAGTTTTTTTTTTTTTTTTTCTTTTTTCTTTTTGGACACTGCGCCGGTCCTGAGGCGCTGCGGGCATGAGTTTTTAGGCGAGGCCGCGGCTTTGGCCTAGTCCGCAGCGTCCAGCCTCGCGGACTAGGCCGAAGCTACGGCCTCACCTAAAGGCTCCTGCCCGCAGCTCCTCTGGACCAGCGCGGTGTCAGCGCCGGTCCTGGCGAGCTGCACGCAGGAGTTTTTAGGCGAGTCCGCGGCTTCGGCCTAGTCCACGGCGTCTGGCCGAAGCCGCGGCCTCGCCTAAAAACTCATGCCCGCAGCGCCTCAGGACCGGCGCGGTGAAAAAAAAAAATCTAAAAAAATCGTTTTGCTTAAATTTTGAATCGATTTGACCTCTCAACTCGATTCAAGATTTAAATCGATTTTTTTCCCCAGCCCTACCGAGGTGTGTGTGTGTGACACCGAGGAGTGTGTGTGACACCGAGGAGTGTGTGTGACACCGAGGAGAGTGTGTGTGTGTGTGTGTGTGTGTGTGTGTGTGTGTGTGTGTGTGTGTGACACCGAGGAGTGTGTGTGACACCGAGGAGAGTGTGTGTGTGTGTGTGTGTGTGTGACACCGAGGAGTGTGTGTGTCTTTCTCTTTCTCTCTTAGAGTGAGTGTGTGAGTGTGTGTGTGTGTGTGTGTGTGTGTGTGTGTGTTTGTAACACCGGGGAGCACACACCCCCCTGGCCTGTCAGTGATTGTTATGGGTGAGCTCTACAGGGGGAAAATGTATGAATACTGGGACAGCTGTACATAGTAGCCAATCAGCTTCTGCTTGCTGAGTTAGGGCTCCATTACACTTTTATGTTACCCTCAATCTGCAGTGAATTGCTCTTCAGAGGGAATTTGACGAATGTTGGGGGTTATGTCTCCTTCTCACTGTATGTTTTAACTCTGAAGAACCTGCAGCACTGCGGCAGAACACATGGTTGTGGTGCAGTCCCACCCAGCTGAATGGTTCACATTTGTTGGGTGGTATTGCCCGCTGAGTGTAATGCCCCGTACACACGGTCGGATTTTCCAACGGAAAATGTGTGATAGGACCTTGTTGTCGGAAATTCCGACCGTGTGTAGGCTCCATCACACATTTTCCATCGGATTTTCCGACACACAAAGTTTGAGAGCAGGATATAACATTTTCCGACAACAAAATCTGTTGTCGGAAATTCCGATCGTGTGTACACAAATCCGACGGACAAAGTGCCACGCATGCTCAGAATAAATAAAGAGATGAAAGCTATTGGCCACTGCCCCGTTTACAGTCCCAACGTATGTGTTTTACGTCACCGCGTTTAGAACGATTGGATTTTCCGACAACTTTGTGTGACCGTGTGTATGCAAGACAAGTTTGAGCCAACATCCGTCGGAAAAAATCCTAGGATTTCGTTGTCGGAATATCCGAACAAAGTCTGACCGTGTGTACGGGGCATAGCAGTGTGGATATATTTTGCGGTACATGTACACCCCTGCTACCTTTGCAGCTTAGAGCGATTGTAAAGGCAGAAGGTTTTTACCCTAATACGTTCTCTGTGTTAAGGTAAAAAACCTTCTGCAAGCTGCTCCCCTAAATGTTTATCTGAGCCTGATCTGAATTCAATGATGTGTACTAGAGCAATGGCTCTCTCCTTATCGGACAGAGATGCAGAGGTCATTGGCTCCTACTGTTAAGCACAGCTAGTGAGGAGGGGGTGGGGCTAAGCCCCACTCTGTTTGTTAATGGACACATAGAGTGAGGCTCAGGAACGAGCAGGCACAGGTGCCCCTATATAAAGTTGCTTGCTGTGGGGGACCCCAGAAGAGGAGGATCCAGGCTGCTCTGTGCAAGACCATTATACAAAGCAGGTAAGTATGACATTTTTGCTATTAAAAAAAAAAAAGTTTTGGCTATACAATTACTTTAAGGGGGAGTGGTAGAAAGCGTGTAAGCGTCTGTTCACACTGGAAAGCACACATTCTGTCTTTGACAACTCATTTGTTTCAATGGGCTGGGAAACTCACTGGAATGCGTAAAGTATATCAGGCATGACTTTTAAAAAGCTGCACCAAACTACATGGTATTATGATACAAGGGCAGAACATTCCTATAATCATTATGCTTGCTGTCCATTGAGAACTACAAGTCCATCTACCACAGTGGAGGACAGGACTTGTAGTTTATTTATTCACAGATCCCTGTGAGGGCTCTTTCATGCTTGCCTTAAATTTTAAGGCAGCCTAACCCTAGGTTCACACTTACGCATTTTTTAGTGCATTTTACAGTTTGCAAAAAACGCACTACAGACCATTTAACATGGTTTCCTATGGTACACATTCACATCTATGCATTTTGTGGCCGATGTGCGTTTTTGGAACAGGTTGGGACTTTTTTTTTCCCCCAAATTTTGCGCATAATAGACTTCAATGGAATCACACCAGAAACGTAAGTGTTGTGTTTTGTGATGCGATTTTTGATGTGTTTTGCGTTTTTTTTTTTTTTTTTTTCCTGTTTAAACACTATTTGTAGCTGGTTGGTAGGAGGGGGCCGGGAAGCCAGCCGCTGCGTCCTTAACCGATGAGTCAGCAGGGTTTCTCACTGATGGCTGAATGTAAAAAAATTTCAGAAAAAAAAAATGGCATGGGGGTCCCCCACAGGTCCATACCAGGCCCTTTTTTTTTTTTTTTTTTAATGGCATGGGGGGCCCCCCAAAATCCTTACCAGCCCTTATCCGAGCATGCAGGCCAGGAAAGTGAGGGGACGAGCAAGTGCCCCCCCCCCCGAACCATACCAGGCCGCATGCCCTCAACATGGGGGGATGGCCCTGCCCCAAAGCACCCTGCCTCTTCCTGACAACCCTGTGCTGTGGTTGTCGGGGGTCTGTGAGCAAGGGGCTTAAAGGAATCTGCAAGCCCCCTTTAATAAGAGGATCCCCAGATCCCTACACCCCCCTCCTATGTGAATGGGTATCGTGTGCATCGTACCCCTACCCATTCACACGAAAAAGCAGTAAAATGGTTAAAAAAAAAAAAAAAAAAAAAAGCCAGTTTTTTACAAGTCCTTTTATTAAAAAAGAAGCCCTGTGCTGTCTTCTCCCCCTGCTGGCAGCTAATGACTCATCGGTTGTTAAGGATGCGGCGGTCAGCTTCCTGGGCCTCTCCGCCCACCACACATATACTGTGAAAGGGCGGCCCGGCTGCGCGAAACAACGTGCTTGTACGTCATTTTGTGCATGAGATATTGTGGGCGCGTGCCCGCTACAGGCCGGGGAAGGGCACGTGTGGGTCCGGCGGACTCTATGTCCACCGGCAGCCAGTGATTGTAACACTTGGGGTCAGATTTGTCTGCTGCAATGTTGCAGTCCTGCTAAAAATCGCAGAATGCCGCCATTACCAGTAAAAACAATAAAAAAAAAAAAAAAAAAAAAAAAAGGTCCCTAAATCTATCCCCAATTTCCCCCCTCACCTTCCAGGACAGCTACTTGAGAGATGATCGGCTCCGCCCTCTACAGGAAACACAAATCAGATAGAATTTAAAAGGCCCCTCCCTTTCCTCTGACCCCCAGTTGTTTTGTGTTTCCAGCCCCTCCAGGAGCACAGACACGTTTTTTGTTTTCTTATGGTCTGGTAACTGTGGTTGGTGGACCCCCCCCTTCTCTGGTTTCATCCAGGGCTAGTTGTGGCCAAGTCCTGGATGATGGTCTGTACCAGAAGGGTTCCCTATTTCTAAGGGTTACTTGCCTTTGTGAATGGTGGCAACTCCCTTCCTTTCCCCAGCACTGCTGTGTGGAACTGTGTCCTCCTAAATGCTTCATTCCGGTGTACCAAGATGGCGTCAGGAGGACTTCCGGTGATGCAGCAAGATGGCGCCGGAACCGTTAGTCACATGACGCACTTCGGGACGCCGAGTTTTTATAAGGAGCATGGTGTGGAGACACTGAGGACATGCTGCAGGGGAATGGCCTGCTAAAAAGCGCCATTCTAGGCGCAGTTTTTGCGGTACAGCAGCAGTCTTCTCTGCAACCGTTCTCCGCTTGCTTCATGGAGCCTGAGGACAGGTCTTAGGATGGAACGTCCGCTCGTATTGAACCAGCGGCAGCATCCGGGTCCAATACTGCCCCCAAGGTAAGCCCTGGTCTGTGGATAGCTACACCAAGGGACTTCTTTTGTATGGATCCTTCTTATTCATGGCCCTTGTTTCTGCTCTCTTCTAGGCCAAACCAGTGAAGAAGAAATGTGGGAACTGTAGAGCCAGGCTCTCTGATAGTTATAAAAAGCTATTTTGTGAGGCTTGTATCCCACCCAGAGCTAGTTCAGAGTCTTCCTCCTTTAAAGAGTTAATGACTTCTATGAAGGAGGTAGTGGATTCTTTTTGGTCACTGAATGATAGGGTTACTAGTATAGGCCCTCCCTCTTCTGGACCCATAGCTCAAGATCCTTCAAGCTCTGCCAAGTCTCTTCCCTTTTTAGTATATGAGACTATTAGTTCACGCAATACCTCTGATCTGGAGGAAGGTGAGAATTCAGTCTCTTCATCTGATGAAAAGTCTGCATCAGGGGAGGATACAGGTAGCTCATCCAAGTATCTTTTTCCAGTTGAGGATATTGATGAACTATTAAAAGCAATTTATACCTCAGAGCAGATTGAGATGCCACAGCATGCTCAATCTGTACAGGATAAAATGTATAGGGCCTTCAGGGACGGAAATCTAGAACCTTTCCGGTACATCAGTCTCTTAGAGACATGATTCTACCTGAATGAAAAGAACCTGAAAAAAGGTTGCTCCAATCCAGAGGACACAAAAGAAGATTTCCTTTTCAGCCTGACTTTGAGGAAGTTTTCTTTAAGTGTCCTAGATTAGATGCCCCTATGTCGCAGGTGTCCAAAAGATCAGATCTTTCTTTTGAGAATTCTGGGGTCCTTAAGGATCAAATGGATAGGAAAGCCGACTCATTGCTGCATAGGGCCTAGGATGCTTCAGCTTTTTGTTTAGGCCCAGTGGTAGCCTCTACCTGTGTGGCTAGAAATTTAGACGTATATGGGTTAAGCGTCTAGATGATCTGGCATCTGACACCCCCAAGGAAGAGATTAGAGAATCCCTCCCACTCATTGCCAAGTCAGTTGCCTTCTTAGTTGATGCAGCAGCAGATTCAGTGAAATCCGCAGCTAGGGCTTCTGCTCTCATCATTTCAGCTAGGCGAGCTATCTGGCTTAAATCTTGGGAAGGTGACCTTACCTCCAAAAATAAGCTCTGTGGCATTCCTTTCGAAGGCAAACTGTTTGGTTCTTCCTTAGAAGAAGTTTTATCTCGTTCCTCTGAGAAAGGTAAACGATTCCCTTCTTCCCAAAGGAATAAGCCCCAGAATAAGAGGCCTTTTTGTGGCTTCCAAAACAAGGCTAATTTTAAAGCCAACAGGCAACAGGCTAAAAGAAATGGTCCTTTAAAGACAAACTCAAAGGGGGAACTCCTTTGCTCCTTCAGCCCCTTCCAAGAATACCCAAGGACGCCAGGTTAGGGGTGGGGGAAGATTGTGCCATTTCATCAAGGAATGGGCAGAAATTTCCACCAATTCCTTCATCCTTCAAACTCTGGTAAAAGGTTACAGATTGCAGTTCAAAAATCCCCCCCCCCCCCAGAGGTTTTTTCTTACCCACCTGCCGAGAGACCAAGAGAGACAGCAAGCCATGTTGAATTTGATCTCTGTGTCGGAAACGGAGGGAGTTATTCTCCTGTCGCAGAAGATCAGAAGTTCCGAGGATTTTATTCTCACGTCTTTCTGGTCAAGAAAGCTTCTGGCGGCTTTCGTATGGTCCTAAATTTAAGCGTCCTGAACCAATTCATAGTTTACAGACGTTTCCGTATGGAGAACATTTATTCAGTAAGAAATCTGTTGTTACCAGAGGTCTTCATGGTGACCCTGGACCTTCAGGACGCTTATCTTCATGTACCAATCTGCCAGAGCCACCGTAGGTTCCTCAGGTTTGCAGTGCTCGTGGAAAACGAGCCGTCTCATTGGCAGTTCAATGCCCTTCCTTTTGGTCTCTCGGCAGCACCAAGGATTTTCACAAAAATCATGGCCGAAGTCATGGCCTTTTTTCTGATTCAAGGTGTATCAATCGTCCCACATCTAGACGATTTTTTTTTTTTTCCTCAGGGCAAGGACTCCCTTATTCAAGAACTACAGTTGGTTTTGCGGAAATTTTTAAAAAATTACTGTGGAAGGTCAACCGACAGAAGTCTTGCCTAGTACCCTCACAGAGCATACTTTTCCTGGGTTATCTAATAGACTCTGTTGCCCTAAAGATTTTTCTTCCCGAAGAGAAAATTGTGAAAACTCTTCTCTCTGTGCAGACCTTCAAACTGCTCCCTCAGACCTCCCTTCGGCGAATCATGCAGTTGCAGGGCCTAATGACTGCAGCCATTCCAGGGGTGCCTTGGGCTCAATTGCACTCCAGACCCCTTCAGGCTTTTCTTTTGCTCCATTGGGATCGCAGGAAAAATTCTCTGGATCAGCTGGTAAAACTATCAGAAGAGAATTTTCTAAATCTCGCCTGGTGGGAGCAGCAAGAACATCTGCAGAGTGGGAAGGATTGGGCACAACATTGCCCGGTCAAGATTACCACAGACGCCAGTCTGTGGGTTTGGAGTGCTCACTCACAGGGTTGGCAGGCTCAAGCAGCCTGGTTGCCAGAGGAAGCAGGTCGCTCCTCGAATTTCAGAGAACTTCTGGCTGTGAGGAAAGCACTTATGTCTCTGGGAGAGAGGGTCTATTCAAAGGACCTTTTAATATTTTCAGACAATGCCACAACAGTGGCGTACTTGAACAAGCAAGGGGGCACTCGCTCGGAATCACTTCTGTCATTAACGCAGCAGATTCTGTCCTGGGCAGAGATCTATGTCTCTTCAGTAAGGGCAGTTCACATCAAGGGGTCAGAAAATGTGCTGGCAGACTTTCTGAGCAGGGTGAGCATCAGTTCCAGCAGTTGGAAACTACATCAAGGCACGTTCCAGGTGGTGATGCTAAGATGGGGTCTCCCCACAGTGGATCTTTTTGCCTCCACTCCCAACAAGAAACTACCAGCGTTCTTCTCTCTGGAGAAAGAAACAGAGTCCTTGGACAGATGCACTGTCCTTCCCTTGGGACTTCAGCCTGGCCTATTCCTTCTCTCCTTTTCCTCTTTTGCCCCTAGTGGTTCCGAAAATTATTCAGGACAGAGCAGAAGTCGTTCTGATTGCCCCCTGTTGGCCCAGGAGGAGTTGGTTCTCCTCTCTGAAGGCCGTATCTGTGTATCCTCCCTGGCCCCTTCCAGTTCGAAAGGATCTACTCCATCAGGGACCGGTATTGCATCCAAACCCTCAGACCTTCCATTTGACGGCCTGGAGGCTGAGCTGCGCATCCTACAGTTAAATGGATGTTCAGAGAGGGTTATTCAGACTGTCCTGGACAGCCGTAAATTGGTCACAAGAAGAATCTATGGGAAAGTTTGGAAAACTTTTATTTCCTGGCAAAGGAAATCTGGTTTAGATTCTTTTTCCACTCCCTGCATTTTAGATTTTCTGCAGGAGGGAGTGGAAAAGGGGCTCTCTGGCAACACCCTTAGGGTTCAGGTTGCTGCCCTATCTTTATTTTCAGAGAGAAGACTAGCGGTAGATCCCTTAGTCAGGAGGTTCCTTTTAGCCAGATCTAGGCATACTCCCAGGATCCTCAAACATGTTCCTCCCTGGGATCTGTCGTTGGTATTAAATGCACTAACAAGGGCTCCTTTTGAGCCTTTGCATGAGGCTTCCCTTTAAAATGATTTCTTTGAAGTTGTCCTTCCTTTTTGGCTTTAACGTCAGGGCGAAGGATTTCTGATCTAGAGTCTCTTTCCTATAAAGATCCCTTCCTGAGTATTTTAGAGGACAGGGTGGTGATTAAACCCGATCCACTCTATTTACCCAAAGTTTCTTCCAACTTTCATAGATCCCAGGAGGTAGTCCTCCCTAGTTTCTGCACCTCTCCCAAAAATGTGGAAGAGGAAAGGTTTGGTCTTTTAGACGTAAAGAGATGTCTTCTACTTTATCTAGAAATGACCAGTGGGTTTAGGAGTTCCTCCCAACTGTTCGTTTTGTTCAGTGGCCCCAAGAAGGGGTCCAAAGCATCTAAAAGTTCTATTGCTAGGTGGCTTAGGGGAGCTATCTGTGAGGCATATAAAGCGTCAGGTCGCACCCCTCCTTTTAGAATTAGGGCCCATTCAACGAGATCCATGGCCACATCATGGGCAGAAAGAGCGGGAGCTTCATTGGAAGATATCTCTAAAGCTGGCGTCTGGTCCTCCTCTCATGCATTTGTCAAGCATTATAGAGTTCAGATGCTTTCCAGCCAGGACCTTTCCTTTTGTAGGAAAGTGCTTCAGGCTGTCGTCCCTCCCTAAGGTATAATATCTTGCTTATCCTCTCAAGTAGCTGTCCTGGAAGGTGAGGGGGGAAAACCCCCGTTAGACTTACCGGTAACTGTATTTCCAGGAACCGTCCAGGACAGCGTCTATATTCCCACCCTATTCTATTTTTTTCACTGGTCAGCCATGTTTTCCTGGTGGTGGCGTGTTTTATGTTTCTATTTTTTTTCTCTGTCGAGTGCACCTTCGGTGGAGGTTACTTGATCTTCTAAACAACTGAGGGTCAGAGGAAAGGGAGGGGCCTGATTTGTGTTTCCTGTAGAGGGCGGAGCCGATCATCTCTCAAGTAGCTGTCCTGGAAGGTTCCTGGAAATACCGTTACCGGTAAGTCTAACTGGGGTTTTCCCCTGCGCCAGGGGCATCCGCCTCTAGGCAGTGGCGATGGCCTCCACCTTCAGACTCTAGAGGAAAGCCTCAGGGTCAGGCCCAGGCACAGAAAAAGACCTGGGGCCGGAAATCTGCAAAGCAGAATTCTAAAGCCGCATTATGAAGAGGGGGCCCCCCTCGCCAGAGTGGGGGGGGAGATTTCTGCAATACTCAGAAGTCTGGCAAGAGGAAATTCAGGACAGATGGGTCATCTCCACGGTGTCTCTAGGATACAAACTAGAATTTTGGGAGTTTCCACCATCTCGTTTTCTGAGATCAAATGATCCCAGAGATCCAGGGAAAAGGCAATCTCTGTTTTGGGCACTAGACCGATACAAATCCCCACAGAAGAGCAAGGTTTGAGGTTTTCATTCAAACCTCTTTACGGTACCAAAACCGAATGGAGATGTCAGACCCATTCTAGATCTAAAGAATCCAAATCAGTTTCTGAAGAGCTGCTCCTTTCGCATGGAGTCTATTAGGTCAGTGGTTTCTATCCTACAGGGAAAAGAGTCTATTGACATCAGGTATGCATATCTGCATGTCCCACTCACCAAGGGTTTCTGCGGTTCAAGGTAGAACAGCAGCATTTTCAGTTTGTAGCCTTGCCCTTCGGGCTAGCTACAGCACCCCGGGTGTTAACAAAAGTTCTGGCCCCACCTCTAGCCAGGTTAAGGGCACAGGGTATAACAGTCTTGGCCTACCTAGACTATCTACTGCTAATAGACCAGTCGGTGGCTCGTTTGGAGAAAAGCGTGCACATTACAACCAAATACCTGAAAAATCTGGGTTGAATTCTCAAATTGGAGATGTCTTCCTTTAAAACCACTAGAAAGGCTGGAGTACTTGGGTCTGGTCATAGACACAGCCCAGAAGAAGGCGTTCTTGCCTCAGGCAAGATCAACGCCATGAGAGAGCTGGTGCAGATGATCAGGTCGAAAACGGATTCCTCCATTCTCCTTTGGATGAGGTTGTTAGGAAAGATGGCTTCATTGAAAGAAGCGGTTCCCTATGCCCGGTTCCATCCGGGACTGTTGCAAAACAGTATCCTGTCTGCTTGGAACAAAATGGTGTTCCAGAGCTTCAGTTGGTGCTCGGTATCCGGGAATATATAGAAGGAAAAAACCTTCATACCAGTTACCTGGAAAGTAGTAACGACAGATGCCAACCTTTTTCAGGTTGGGGAGCAGTACTGGAAAAGACAACTGTCCAGGGACAGTGGTCCAGAACCGAAAAAGCCTTGCCCATCAACTTCCTAGAGATTCGAGCAGCGAGTCTGGCTCTGTAGACCTGAACATTTAGGTTACGGGATTGTCCTGTCAAGATCCAATCGGACAATGCCTCAGCTGTGGCCTATATCAAATCGCCAAGGAGGCACTAAGGGTAACGCAGCTCAGACTGGTGGACCATATTCTAGTTTGGGCGGAAAGGGATGTTCCTTGCCTAGCAGTAGTCTTCATTCCGGGAATAGAGAATTGGCAGGTGGACTACGTGAGTCACCAGCAGTTGTTCCCGGGGGAGTGGTCCCTTCACCCTGGAATCTTTCTGGCTGTATGCCAAGGATGGGGGATCCCGGACGTAGACCTTTTGGTGTCCAGGTTCAACATGTAGTTGCTCAACTTTATGTCAAGGACAAGGGATCCACTCGCATGCGAGACAGATGCATGGTGACCCCATGGGGTCAGTTTTCACTAAATTCGTTTATTTTTTTTCCCTATTCAGTTGCTGCCACAACTTCTTTGCAGGATCAAGCTGGAAAGAAATCCGATAATTCTAGTAGCCACAGCATGACCAGAAGGTCCTGGTATGCAGAAATCGTAAAGCTGGTGGTGGAGGATCCATGGTCTCTCTTCCACTACGGCCAGACCTACTCTCATAGGGGCCGATATTCCATCCTACCTTACAAACTCTTTAAGTTTGACGGTTTGGCTATTGAAGCCCACATTCTGAAGATATGTAGTCTCTCCGGTTCAATGATTTCTACCTTCATTAATGAAGCCGGCTTCCAGAGTCATATATTATAGACTCTGGAGGGTTTATGTTTTCTGGTGTTAATCCTAGGATTGGCACCCTCGGAAATAAAACATGGTTAGAATTCTTGTTGTTTTTTTTTTTTTCTACAAGTACAGATGAAGCTGGCCTGGAGTACTATTAAGGGCCAAGTCTCGGCTTTATTGGAATTATTTCAAAGACCGCTTGCTTCACATTATTTGGTCTGGGGTTTTTATACAAGGGGTAAGATGGCTTATTCCGCCAGTTAGATCACCCCTGAACCCTTGGGGCTTGAACTTAGTTTTTTGCTGGTATTGCAAAAAACAGCCTTTTGAACCATTACAGCATACTCCCTTGGTCCTTCTGACAAGGGAAATAGTGTTTCGGGTTACTATACCCTCAGCAAGAGGGTATCTAAGTTGGCTGCTCTTTCCTGTAAAAAAGCCATATTTATTAAGGTGGTTTTAGGTTTTCACCTAAACCAAGATATTGTCCTACCGTCGTCTTTTTTTTTTTTTTTTTTCCCCAAAACCAGGTTCTAGGGTAGAGAACTCACATTGTCTTGATGTTGTGAGAGCGGTCAAGGTCTATTTAAAGATGACTGCTCAGGTCTGAAAGACTGATATTTTATTATGCTGCCAGAGGGTCCTAGGAAGGAACAGGCAGCGTCGAAATTCACTATTGCTAAGTGGATTCAGCAAGTATAATTCAGGCCCAATAGTTAAAAGGGAAGATTTCACCTTTTCATGTCAAAATGCACTCCACTAGAGCAGTTAATGCTTCTGGGGCAGTGCATCACCAAGCCTCCATGGCTCAGATCTTCAAGGTTGCAACTTGGTCTGTGGTCCATACATTCACCAGATTTTATCAAGTGGATGTAAAAAAGAACATGAGGATATCGCCTTTGGGCGCAGTGTGCTACAGGCAGCAGTATAAGTCCTTAAGTTAGTTGGCACCCTACAGGTTGTGTCTCCCTCCCCTTAAATAGCATTGCTATGGGACGTCCCACATAGTAATTACTATCGTGCTCTGTGTCCCGTGATGTACGATAAAGAAAATAGGATTTTTATAACGGCTTACCTGTAAAATCCTTTTCTTGGAGTACATCACGGGACACAGAGGTCCCTCCCCTCTTCTTCTGGGGTATATGTATATTGCTTTGCTACAAAAACTGAGGTTTTTCAAGTATGGGAGGGGTTATATAGTGCGGCAACTTCCTGTTTAGGGTAAGCCAGTGTCCATCACCTGAAGGTGGTCTATAACCCACATAGTAATTACTATGGTGCTCTGTGTCCCGTGATGTACTCCAAGAAAGGGATTTTACAGGTAAGCTGTTATAAAAGTTCTATTATACCTGCTTTGGACCAAGCCCAAAAAGATCTGGGATAAGTCCATGCTGGATAAAAAGCTTGTTTTTTGAGAAAAGATAGAAGTGGACTTTGTTTTGATTGCAGACCGTGAGAGATTTTGAGTCTATCCCAGATAGCTAGAGAATGTTTAGTGATAGGGTTTTTTAAAGTTTTACAATCTATGGGACGTAACCATAAAATATTGTATATGGAGAGAGAGTCACAATCTATTGCTTCGATGGTAACCCACGGGGGATTCTCAGCATAAGTATATAAGTAACGAGGATATTTTACCACTAGCAGGAACTAGGGGACAAATTAATGGAAAAGAAACATGGATATTGAAAATGTATCCATTTTGACCATTAAGCCATTTATCTTGGAACTGGAGTGAAGCAGTTGTTACAATATGTTACTTTAATTGTCTTTAACAAGTTCTTAATATATCTCCTTGAAGCGATAAATGACAAAAAAAATAAAGATAATAAGACTGTTTAGATGTCTTAATGATCAAGAGCTAGATGAAGAATGGATCCTAGAAGTATGAAGTTATGAAAATGGAAAAGATAG
>JBBGZY010000347.1:50000-67500 GCA_037952925.1 Lithobates clamitans
ATATATATATAAAAGTATATTAAGCACTTGACCACTGGGCACTTAAACCCCCTTCCTAACCAGACCAATTTTCAGCTTTCGGTGCTCTCACATTTTGAATGACAATTACTCAGTCATACAACACTGTACCCATATGAAATGTTTGTCCTTTTTTTCACACAAATAGAGCTTTCTTTTGGTGGTATTTAATCACCGTTGGGTTTTTTATTTTTTGCGCTATAAAAAATGTGTGTATGCAAAGCAAGCTTGAGCGGAATTCCGTTTGGAAAAACCATCCAAGTTTTTTCTGACGAAATTTCTGATCGTGTGTATGGGGCATAAGAGGTCATTCTTGAAGAATGGAAAAAGATATATGTTGCAATATTTCGCTAACTTGTTCATTCCATGCCTAGAAGACTTTGTGCTGTCCTTACAAATCATGCAGGTCATACAAAATACTAGATGTAGTAGTTTTCTTGTGTTCATTGAGATATTGATTAAAATCTTACTTTCAAAAGGGGTGTACTCGTTTATGCTGAGCAGTGTGTGTGTGTGTGTGTGTGTGTGTGTTTGTTTGTGTGTGTGTGTGTACAAAAGTGAGTACACCCCTCACATTATAAAATTGTAAATATTTTATTCTATCTTTTCATGTGACAACACTGAAGAAATGACACTTTGCTACAATGTAGTGAGTGTACAGCTTGTATAACAGCGTAAATTTGCTGTCCCCTCAAAATAACTCGACACACAGCCACTGATGTCTAAACCATGGCAACAAAAGTGAGTACACCCCCTAAGTGAAAATGTCCAAATTGGGCCCAAAGTGGTAATATTTTGTGTGGCCACCTTTTTCCAGCACTTCCTTAAAGTGTTTCTAAACCCAGTAATCTGAAAATAGTTCATCTGCCCCCCCCCCCCCCCCCCAACAGCGCCCACAGCTATAAATGATCTACTTATCTTTCTACAGTAAAATAATGCCACTATATACCTTTTTGGATGATCTGTATACCACGGTTATGATAAACTGCACAGCTTCTCCAGTGCTGAGAGTTCAGGTAGGAGGAGATTTCCACTACAGCCTGTATACACGCCCACATGTGTGATGTCAATATCATGTGACCTGGCTAGCTCTGAGAACAAGTAAATGTTCTCTCCAGCATAAAAGACACAACTAAGCATGTGCAGGTCGGCTACCCTGCCTGTGTTAGCTGGCCTTCCCCAGATTAAAAGTGCAGGAGGGGAAGGATCTGTGCATACAGGATATAACAGCCTTTTTACAGAATGCAGATTAACCCCTTAGGTTCCACAGTGATTATAACAAGCATGCTATGCTGCATATACAGAATGATTTTACTGTTGTGGATTTATTAACACTTTAACCCTTGGGCATGGAGTTCACCAGAGCTTCACAGGTTGCCACTGGAGTCCTCCTCCATGACGACATCACGGAGCTGGTGGATGTTAGGGACCTTGTGCTCCTCCATCTTCTGTTTGAAGATGCCCCACAGATGCTCAATAGGGTTTAGGTCTGGAGACATGCTCGGGATACTGCCCTGCTGCCCAGTCTCCAAAGGGAGGGGATCATGCTCTACTTCAGTATGTCACAGTACAGGTTGGCACCCATACAGCCCCAGACCATGACACTCCCACCACCATGCTTGATTGTAGGAAAAAAACACTTGTCTTTGTACTCCTCACCTGGCTGCTGCCACACACGCTTGACACCATCTGAACCAACCACAGGACAAGGTTCCAGTAATCCTTGTCCTTAGTCTGTTTGTCTTCAGCAAACTGTTTGAGGGCTTTCTTCTGCATCATCTTTAGCCATGCAGACCAATTTGATGTAGTGTGCAGTGTATGGTCTTGTGGTCTGATCACTGACAAGCTGACCCCCACCCCTTCAACCTCTGCAGCAATGCTGGCAGCACTCATACGTCTATTTTCCAAAGACAACCCCTGGATATGACGCTGAGCACGTGCACTCAACTTTTTTGGTCGACCATGGCGAGGCCTGTTCTGAGTGGAACCTGTTCTGTTAAACTGTTGTATGGTCTTGGCCACCGTTCTGCAGCTCAGTTTCTGGGTCTTGGCAATCATCTTGTATCCTATAAAGAAAAAAAGGGTGTGCTAAGCTGCGACTAAAAAATGTTATTTGACATAAAACAAAATTAAAAAAACAGGAAAGTTGCGCTAAATTAATAAAATCCTGAGACAATGTGATATGTGTTCACAATGACATAAACTAGTGCTCCACAGCACGTGGAGCCTACAAATAGCAAAGAACTAATTCCACCCCTTGCAGATGCACAAACTGATAGTAAAAATATTGAATAATTGTGAAATCAATAAAAAATACATTGAAACAATACAAACTGAATAATAAATCAAAACCTTATATTAAAATATGAAAATAATGAATAAATAAAGTCCAAAAACTATTGGTGACCCTATGCAAAATAGTGAGATGAAAAGTCCATAAAATGATCCAATGGTAGTATCTCCAAAGGTGATGTGAGCAAAAACACCCCAAGGGAAAGTGATCATAGAAGTGCCTCCACCATAGCAAACGCTGACGCTTACCAGATATTATTGGTCCCTTAATCACAGGGGACCGCAATCAGCAGATGACTGTTACCCCAGCCCTGGATCTTTGAGGAGTGAACCGGACTCTTCAATCCAAATGATGGTGATCTCCACATAAGATCAGATCGAACCCAGCAGCAGAATCCACATAGAAATGATAAAGGCTCGCAATAGTGAAAAAACCCTTATTTGCCAAAATCTCCTTTCTTGTGAGTGCTGACCATCTCTTTCCACAACTTCCTGAATTCCTTGCATGCTTTGCAGCGTCTTCTCTGCTGTTAACTTTAAACATCTAAGGACTACATCTCCCATGGTACTTTGCCTGCAAGCTGTGGTTCCTGACTACTGACTTCGCCTCCTGAAACTCCTCTCAGTACCTCTGTAGTCCAGAAGGCAGGCTTTATGCTAATCCTCAGGAGCAGGGACCAATAACATCTGGTAAGCGGCAGTGTTTGCTATGGTGGAGGCACTTCTACTATGATCACTTTCCCTTGGGGTGTTTTTACTCAAATCACCTTTGGAGATACTACCATTGGATCATTTTTTGGACTTTTCATCTCACTATTTTGCATAGGGTCACCAATAGTTTTTGGACTTCATTATTTTCATATGTTAATATCATGTTTTGATTTTATTATTCAGTTTGTATTGTTTCAATCTATTTTTTATTGATTTATTTCACAAATATTCAATATTTTTACTATCCATCAGTTTGTGTATCTGCACGGGTTGGAATTAGTTCTTTGCTATTTGTAGGCTCCACGTGCTGTGGAGCACTAGTTTATGTCCTTGTGAACACGTATCGCATTGTCTCTCGAGTTTATTAATTTAGCGCGACTTTCCTGTTTTTTTTTTAATTCTTATATCCTAGGCTATCTTTATGTAGAGCAACAATTCTTTTTTTCAGATCTTCAAGTGTTTTTTGCCATGAGGTGCCATGTTGAACTTCCAGTGACCAGTATGAGAGAGTGAGAGCGATAATGCCAAATTTAACACACCTACTCCCCATTCACACCTCAGACCTTGTAACATTGAGTCACATGACACCGGGGAGGGAAAATGGCTAATTGGCCCCAATTTGGACATTTTCACTTAGGGGTGTACTCCCTTTTGTTGCCAGCAGTTTAGACATTAATGGCTGTGTTTTCTTTTTTGTTTTTTGTTTTTTTTTGAGTGGACAGCACATTTACATTGTTATACAAGCTGTACACTCACTACTTTACATTGTACCAAAGTGTCATTTCTTCAGTGTTGTCACATGAAAAGATAGAATAAAATATTTACAAAAATGTGAGGGGTGTACTCATGTTTGTGGGATACTGTATGTGGTGTAATTTTAACAATAGTTAGGTTGTTTTTTTTTTTTACCTTTTTTACAATAATTTTTACAATAATTTTTATAAAATAAAGAAACCTCCTTTTGTACGTGAATACTTATGATATTACTGGCAGGTCTGAATTTTGCGAACAGTTTATGAACACATCATCACATACAGTGTAGGTTCTGTCTTAGGCAAGACTTTACAAAGTGTAAAATGAAGCGCAATTGTAATAATAAAGGATAATTTGAAAACATGACCTGTTTCTTGAGGACTGGAGTCCTGGAACACTCCTTTAAAGAACCCCTTATTTACTTATAGTATGTCAGTATTTTAGTATCTTTCGTTTTGTAAAATCTTTTATTTTTTTTGTTTTTCTAGGTCATTGTGGTACTGAAGAGCTAAATGTCATTTTGGATGATATTGAATTTGCTGACATTATTCACAGAGCAGAACAAGCCATTGAAAATGGTGTTTTTCCAGAAAGAATATCACAAGGCTCAAGTGGGAGTTACTTTGTTAAAGATCCAAAGGGGGTGAGTGTTGTCAATTTTCTTAGCGGTAGCTTAATTTACATATAATGTCTCAGGATTAGAATGCAAGTCACTCGTGGCTTGGAATCTTTATTAAAAGGTGCAAGATTAACTAAAATCATGAGGGCAATGACCTATTATTCTGCAATTTGCAGTTTTTTTTAAAGGTGTATGGATCTCTAGCTGCTCCATTTGTCCTCTTTAAGAGTAACCCTGTAAAGGTTTTCATTGCTGTCTGTGCCCCCTCCTAAATTTGTCATGTTTACTGTTTAAGTGAAAAAAAAAACTGTAATGGAGGGGAAATCTTCCAGTGAGGACACTAGTTCTGGTGACCACTAGGGATTCTCTTCAGTTTGGGGGGGGGGGGGGGGGATTTCTTCTCACTATTACTGACCCATAGCCAAAACAGAGAGAGAAATACCCTCTATGGGATGCACGCAAAAAAAAAAAACTGACATTTTTATTCTCTCTAACGGGAGAAAGTTTTGCATTTAGTTCTAGGTTAACCCTTATTCTGCCAAGCAGTTCAACGTTGCTAAAAAATTGTTTTTTACACAGATACATTTTGGAACTTATTAAAATACATTTAAACAAGTCACAACTCATTTTCCATTTCTTAAAGCAGGCCCTGTAGTTATTCATGACGTTTTCATTCTTTCATTATGCATGTAGTTTTAGGCCTCCTTCACATGGCTGGTTAGGCATATACAGCGGATTCTTGTGGCTAGGACAGGGTGCATGTGATTAGTGGCAGTCGCTCAGCCAGTACAAGGTATTGACAGGCTGACAGTCCATCACTGTTCACATGTAGCCACACACCAAGCAAGTTACCTGTGGTTATGGATGGGTGTCCAAGCCTGGACACATCTGACTGCGGTATGTAGGTATATGCCAGTAATTGCATTAATGCGCACATGTGTATGAAGGTATGTCGCTGGACGGTACTTGCTTATACAGTGAACATGTGTACAAATGTATGCCCATGGACGCAGTCAGCCTGCGTACAGGGGTGCACATTATAAATGCATGTGGGTGTTTATCCAAGTACTGTCATATACCTGCCTACAGCCAATGATTGTAGCATTTGTGGCTCCTGGGTGGGGAAATATGCCCACCTTTTTTTACTTTTTGTATGGCTCCAGGCACCCATGTGCATGAGACCTTAATTATATATGGATACAAGCTGCCATCCATTTCGTTATGGTTTCCTTTTGGCTTAAACTTAAAAATGTAATGTGAGAGTAGCATTACACCATGGGTCCCAAATTTGAAGACATTTTAGCGGAAAGTCCTTTATCCCATATAAAAAGGATGTGATTAACCGATATTTTCCACTGGGCAGCAGTAGGGGAGGATGGACTCCACTATTTTAGCTTTGACTTTGCAAACCATAAGCAAGATTTTTGTAACTATAATCTAGCATAGCATGGCCAATTTTCTTCATCCAGTATAACACATAAACAAACGTCAGGTGTACAGGGAAGAAGGAGTTGCAGTAAAATAGTGAGCACAGTAAACCACTTGCTGCCAGAAGTCAGGTATAATCTGACCACCCCAAATGAGGTGCATGAAATCTGCTTGGGGTTTAGTATATTTTATACAATTAGGGGTCATACTTCCCATTTTTTTTTTTTTTTTTGCAGTGGAACAGGAGATGCGTGCGTTTATTGTACAATTGAATTAATCTTATATTATGCAATTGTCATCCCATCAGCTCTGTGGTGTGTGTGTGTGTGTGTGTGTGTTTTTAAAGCCAATAGGGCCTTTTGTAAAAGAATTAATCTTTTATATTTAACAACTGGCGAGACCAACATATGAGGTGCATATAACATTCCATTTCTCTGTAGACCTAGTAGGTGGTAGGGTTTACCATTTAGTCTCAAGAGCCGGTAGCATTTTATCCAGCTTTAGTGTGGCAAGTAGGGATAGAGTGAATATTACCATTTAGGGTCTTGCGATTTTAATACTCCTTAGTTGGTATTCAGAGACTTGTGGTCTGAATTGCGCCTTCATGCCACGACACCTAGAATTAATAGTTTGCACTTGTGAAAAGGGAAGGATTCATTTTTAAATTGCAATTCCAGGTATTTAAAGTGATTGTAAAGTCTCATTTAAAAAAAACAAACATGTTATTCTTACCTGCTCTGTGCAGGGGTTTTGCACAGGGCAGCCTGGATCCTCCTCTTCTCGGGTGCTTCTTCTGTGCTCTGGCCCCTCCCTCCTGTTGAGTGCCCCCACAGCAAGCAGCTTGATATGGGGGCACCTGAGCCGAGCTGCAACTCTGTGTGACCATTCAAACATGGAGCTTCCATTCAGCTCTGCCCCCTCTCTCTCCTGATTGGCTAACTGCCGTTGACAGCCGTGGGAGCCATTGGCGCTGCTGCTGTGTCTCAGCCAATCAGGAAGGAGGTTTTTGGATGGCCGAGGGACTTGTGGACATCGCTGGATAGAGATGGGGCTCAGGTAAGTATTTAGGGGGTGCTGGGGTGGCTGCTACACACAGAAGACTTTTTAACTCAATGCATAGAATACATTAAGATAAAAAAACCTACTGCCTTTACAACTCCGTTAATGTTAAAGGGGTTGTAAAGGTAAAAGTTTTTTTCACCTTAATGCATTCTATGCATTAAGGTGAAAAAACATCCAACAATACCACTCCCCCATTTTTACTTTCCTGACCACTCAAGTCCTGTGCTCGCCCCCGACATCCTCTTCGCCGCTCAGCCTGGTCGTTGATTGGCTAGAGTGGATGGATTGAAAGCAGCGCAGCCATTGGCTCGCTCTGCTGTCAATCACATCCAATGACGCGGCGCGCCGGGGGCGGGACCGAGTGATACAGTGAGCAGCTAAGGCCGCCGGCTGTATCACAGGAGCCCGCCCGCAAGCACTCAACACCATGTGAGGGAGCTCACATGAAAATGTTGAGTCCTTGCCGAGACATGGGGAGTCCTTGCCGAGACAGGAGCCGAGGGACCCCAGAGGACCAGGTTCAGAGGCCCAAGTATTTACCAAATCTTTTAATAGTTGCAGTGATGAGGAATAAGGAAAGGCCCTGGCGAGATATAATATGAACTCATTGAAATATAGACCTATTCATTTGGTTGTTTTCTGAAGTGTAATGCCATTTGCCAGATGTTAATGGCAAGAGTCTCTCTCTATTGCTATAGAAAAGAGTAGGGGAGACGGGACAACCCTGCCTCGTACTCCTTTAAATCAGGGATGACTGGGGAAATTGGACCATTAGCCAGTATATTAAACTTCATGTGGGCCTAGGTCAGAACTGTGCAAATTGCAGCTCCAGGGCCATATCCAGGCTTTTGGATGTCCCCATCTGGCCCTCGAAGGCTCCACTGTCAGCATGCCACTCTGAGCCTATTTTCCTCACTGAGGAAGCTAACAAGCTCAGAGGCACGCTGACAGATGTCTCTGTGGAGAGCTGCAGGAACTGAAAGGAGAAAGTCTGAGGCTCTGATTGGTACAGCATGGAGGCTGGGATTTGGTGGGAGAGTGTTGTAATTGTAGAGTGGCCTTATTGAACTCCATGGGCGAGATTGACACGTGATGTCTCTGACATGTTAACAGCCCCATCTGGCTGTTATGTTACAGTTCAGGTGGGCGGTTGGGGGATGGTAAAATCACAGCTCAGCCGCCCATCTGAAAGAGGCCTATTTTATTTGGCAGTTGTACTTATTATTCATTGTGCTAGGTGTTTTTTTTTTTTTACGTACTTATGGGCTTTCCCAGGTCCACAATTATTATTGAGCAGAATTTCGGCCCTTTACAACAGTCCTAGTTTCTAATGTGGTCCCTTGGGAAAATTGCCCACCCTGGCTTGCCCTAGATGACCATAAATTTTTAGATATTTTGGCCAAAGCGTTTCCAACAAGCATGCAATGAGGGCAATGCAATGAACTCAAAAGCCTTGGCAGTCCATAGATACAAAGGCACGTGTCGTTTTGGTATGTATCCTGATAGTTTTGCCACAATTTGAGTCCTGTGGATATTGTGCTTGTCGTTACAGGCTTAAAGCCTGTTTAATCATCAAGACTAATAAAGTATGGCCATATTCATTCTCCAAGCCAATGTTTTGGTAATGATTGTAATCAAGATTACAATAGAGAAATGGGTCTGTAGGAATTGTTTTCCACAAGGTCCCTATTGAGATTCAACACAAGTACAACAATTGTATAGAAAACAATAGAAATAATATCCAATTATCTTGTATGGACTTCTAAGGTTAGTCCTAATGCTTTACCAGTGGCAATATCTAAAATTGCTCATTTCATTTCATGTACCGTAAATTCTTTCTTCAACATTTGTACTTGTGCTGTGGACAATTGAGAGAACTCTAGTGCTCCTAGGTAAGATTGGATGGCCTCTTGGCTTTCATTGCGCATATCAGTATACTATTATCTATAGAATTCAAAGAACCATTCAATATGCTCTTAGCATAGAATTGAACCCATGTGTACAATGCATTTTGAAGTAGAAGGTTGTTGCTGCTTAGCAATATAGGGTAATAATGTTGGTAGAGTGGTTGCCATTTATAACATAGTTCTGTTTTAACATTTGAATGTTTTTTTAAGCGTTCTCATGTAGCCTGTCATATAGTCCATGATGCATTCTCCCAATCCAGCATTGAGTTTAGTATGTGTGTTTTGTGTGTGTGTGTGTGTTTTTTTTTTTTTTTTTTTTTATATGAAATAAGATTCTGTATTATCACACGCTTTGGCTATTTCCTTATCAGTTAGGAGCAGGGTGGATTCGATTTAAATCGGCTCTATTTACATCACTAGTAAAAAGGCTTTAATTTTTTTTTTTTTTAAAGAACAACTGTCACCTCTGTCTTGCAGCGGTTCCTCCTCTGACCCGCTGTTGACTCACAGACAGTCCCATTCACTTTAATGGGATGGCTGGTGATATGGCAGTGACACAAAAAGGTGAGGCACGTAGCGGCAGCAGGTGAGTGGATGCCCGCTAACCGGCGCTGCCATGATGGGTCTGAAATGACGGGTGCTCTTTAAGGCTGGGCTCGCACTACCACAAGGAGCGGCTCACAGCAGGGGTCCGGTACGTTCCTGTTCACGGTTTCAGGTAAAATTTCAGCCTGAATTTTTGTCTGAATTCGGCCCTGAAAAGGACAAGAAGACGCAAAGGACTCCTGTGCAATTTGCATCGGAGCCGCATGAACCGGCTCCATGGAGAGCTGGTCTCTCTCCTGACACGTGAATTGGATGTGGAGAAACCCGCATCGAATTCGCAATAGTGTGAACCCAGCCTAAACGTAAGGACTCATTCTTGCTGGTAGTAAGAATCTTTAATATTTGCAAACAAAATGAAGGTTTCCCATTTTTAGAATAATAAGCTGTCAGGTTAGTATATATTCCCAAATTAAGTCTCTTTTACAGCCTGCTGCCATTTTGCTCCACAAGAGACGAATAAAGCACTTCAAGCTATGTGCAGAAAGATCACAAGGTTCATAACCTGCTTAGAAGGTTTCACTTTCATTTTTACTGCTTGCCCTTCCTCCTCACACTTGGAGCCTGGTACAGATGCATTTCTCTTCAAACAATCATACAGTTTGTAGTGTACATAGGTTTGCAAAACAATGGGATAAAGGAATATTCCTGAACTTTGTTTTATCTCATGGTTACTGTGAATTTGTGCGAATGCAGCGCATGTTATCTCAGCTTGGATTCATTGAATGAGTTTACCAAAAATGTAAATATTGCAGAATATACAGCCTCATGCTATATAACTAAGCTCCATTTCATGCTGAATAAACTAAATTATTAATGTATCCTAAATAGAAAACTATCTTTTTAGATTCTTTTATTCCAAAATTTTATTAAAATGAATTGACAAATATATAATTTATTTTATATATATATGTATATTTTTTTTTTTTATCCACCCTGGTTTGGAGATAAAAAAAGGAAAGAACATTGTGGATGTAATTGCAAAAGGTATTAGTAGCGGGGTCTTTTTGGGCTTCTAACAACTATTGTACAGTACCTGACCGCGAGATTGTGTTTCCAGCGCGATACCATCGCGCTGGTTCTCGGCGACAGGGTACTGTGCATGTCGCGCTGGCTCGCTCATCGGGAAAGGAAAACTTTTTTTCCTTTCGCAATGAGCGACAGGCAGTGCTGACAGCTGTCTGGTATGAATCATGAGGGGGAACGCCGCGCCAAATTTTAACTAAAAAAAACAGCGTGGGTTCCCCCCTGGGTCATACCAGGCCCTTAGGTCTGGTATGGATTGTAAGGGTAACCCCCACACCGAAAAATCAGCGTGGGGTCCCCCCCCAAAATCCATACCAGACCCTTATCCAAGCATGCAGCCCGGCCGGCCAGGAAAGGGTGTGGGGAGGAGCGAGCCCCCCCTCCCTCCTGAGCCGTACCAGGCCGCATGCCCTCAACATGTGGGGGTGGGTGCCTTGGGGGAGGGGGGCGCCCTGCGCCACCCCCCACCCCGAAGCACCTTGTCCCCATGTTGATGAGGACAAGGGCCTCTTCCCGACAACCCTGGCTGTTGGTTGTCGGGGTCTACGGGGGGCTTATCGGAATCCGGGAGCCACCTTTTAATAAGGGGGGCCCCCAGATCCCAGCCCCCCACCCTTTGTGAATGAGTATGGGGTGCATGGTACCCCTACCCATTCACCTAGGGGAATAAAGGGTCAATAAAAAAAAACACAGTACACAGATTTTAAGAGTAATTTATTGGGCAGCTCCGGGGTCTTCTTCTGACTTGGGGGGGGTCTCCTTCCGACTTCTCCCGGTGTTCGGCCTCTTCTCCCGGTGTTCCACCTCTTCTCCCGGGCCCCTCCGCTATCTTCTTCCAGCTCTTTTGCCAGTGGGGGCCCAGTCTGTCGCCGCTGTCTCATCGCTTCTTCTCCCGGGCCCCTCCGCTATCTTCTTCCAGCTCTTTTGCCAGCGGGGGCCCGGTCTGTTGCAGCTGTCTTTTCGCCGCTGTTTCATCACTTCTTCTTCCGATGTTGACACGACGCTCTCTCTGACTGGAATGCTGTGTGCGAGCTGCGGAGCCATTTATATAGAAGGTGACCCCGCCCCCTTGTGACGTCACGGTCCCAGCATGCGCAGGGACTCTGGGGTCACGCCCCCTTATGACGCCAGAGTCCCTGCGCATGCTAGGACCGTGACGTCACAAGGGGGCAGGGTCACCACCTATATAAATGGCTCCGCAGCTCGCACACAGCATTCCAGCCGGAGAGAGCGTCGTGTCAACATCGGAAGAAGCGACGAGACGACGGCAGCAGACCGGGCCCCCGCTGGCAAAAGAGCTGGAAGAAGATAGCGGAGGGGCCCGGGAGAAGAAGCGACGAGACAGCGGCGACAAGACAGCGGCAGCAGACCGGGCCCCCGCTGGCGAAAGAGCTGGAAGAAGATAGCAGAGGGGCCCAAGAGAATGGATGTAGGAGAAGTGTATATTGGTCAGATATGTCTCTTGTCTGGTAAGCTATAACATCCAACATGGCTAAAGATTTAGCAGTTCCCAAGATAAGATTGCTATGAGAGATTGCCTCTCTGCTAGGTGTGAAACATGAGCCTTAGTATCTGGTAATGAATGTGTCAAAGCTCAATCTACCCCAGCTCTGTAATTTAGTTGTTGGAGAGTTGTAGGGCAAGGTACAGAAGATTAGAGCTACCCTGTCAGTCCAACGCTGGGTTTAATACAGAGCTTGACAAATTTGCTTAGAATCTATGAGCCAGCTATAAAAGTTAGGAGCCAGTTTTTTTTTTTTTTTGCCTTGCTTGGGTTGTCAGTGCCTGGGATGGCAGGGCAAGTAATTTGCTCCCCCTAACTTACTTGCCAATTACCCCGACATAAAGCCGGATATAGGGCTGGGGAAAAAATCGATTTTGAATCTTGAATTGAGTTGAGAGGTCAAATCGATTTTTATTTATTTTTTTTATTTGTTTTGGAGAAAATCGCCCAGCTCTACCTGGAAAGAATGACCATAAAAACCTGTTATAGGGGGAAACGTATTATTTATTATTATGCCGATTTTGCCCTCAGCAATTTTTACAAATCCACATGCCTCTCACCTCTTCACAAATTGCCGGTAAGCGGCTGAACTAAAGTGCTGTTGTGTGGGTTTTTTTTTTTTTTTCTTAAAGATTATAAAGGGCATCTCCACCTTCACACCTGCAAGCTGTGTAGCAGCATAATCTTTGCAAGGGCTCCTGGCTATTGGTTAGCGTGGTCATGTGACAGCGGTAACCAATGAGAGTCTCTTCTTTTGTCTTGGAAGGAAGAGCAGACTCTCATTGGTCAGCGCTGTCACATGACCATGCTAACCAATGGCGGGGAGCCCTTGCAAATATTATGCTTCTACAAAGCTTCCAGAGTATAGCAACCCAGGCGCCAGAACGCAAATGCTAGTCGCCATAGTGACCTGGCTCCTGGGATTTGTTAAGCCCTGGTTAAAAGAATAAGTTCAAATTTGAGAACATGTTCTCAATTCTGCAGCTGCTATTCGATTTCTGCTGTGGAGCCTCATGGTAGTTCATTGATTCTTCCTGTCAGATTGTCTGCTTGCTCGTATGGGATGTACACAGACACTCTGATCTGGAGGAGACCTGCTGATCTCTGGTGCAATGCTTTACAGGCTCAAAAAAAAATGCACTTTTTTTATTTTACCTGCTGGACAAAACCCAGGCGCCAGGTCACCATGCAGAGAGCACAGGTGGGCCTAGCTGCATATATCCTGGAGGGGGTGAGAGTAAGATACTGATCCTCACAATCTGTCAATCTGTGTCTCCTTGCATACCTCAGGCTGCTTATCTGTGCTACAGCTTTTTCTGACTTTGTTTCTCCTATCCTTGACTCTCTTGCAATTAACCCTCTGTGCCCTTGGATGCTAGGGGAGGACAGTTCTTATCTACTCTGCTTCATTTAGGGGTGATTACTAAATAGTTAACTCTTTACAGCTTAACATCTGCAGACTGTTGCTTCTGGTATGAATGGCATCTAAACACCTTTTGTACCTGCTTGTATATGTTGTTAACCCTTCATAGCTACCTGGGACTATATGGCTAATGCTGCCTTCTGACATATGGATTTTGTTGTCCATCCTGCTGACTACTGATAATCCCCCCCCCCCCCCTATTTTATTTTTTATTTTTTTATTTTTTTGTGTCCATTTAACTACAAATGTTTCTATTTGGGAAGAACAGTGCAGGTTTCTGAAGAGGCCAATGATTTTGCCCCGCCTCCTTGATCTATCATTCCCTGCTGTGCCTGCCCCGTCCATACTCCACCCCCTGATGTGCACACACGCACACGCTTTCTGTGTGTATGTTAAGGTGTGCAGGACAGTTAGCAAATTGGAGTACTTGCACACTAGAGGCTGGAAAATTGGTGAGTGAGATT
The DNA here is from genome assembly GCA_037952925.1 of Lithobates clamitans. Classification (NCBI taxonomy): domain Eukaryota; kingdom Metazoa; phylum Chordata; class Amphibia; order Anura; family Ranidae; genus Lithobates; species Lithobates clamitans. The sequence goes on from JBBGZY010000347.1 coordinate 63,811, forward strand.
AAACACTACCCCCCCCCCCCCTGACAATTGCACTAATGCACCCCTCTGCTGCTCTGCGTCTCTGATTTGAAAGAGACTGCTGCTACTCTGAAAAGAAATCCACACACAGATTTCTTTTCAGAGGCAATTGACAGGAAGTGAGGAGGCAATATATCGCTTCCTCACCACCTGTTTTAACCCCCTAGATGCTGCAGCAAAATAACTCAACACAGCCATTAATGTCTAAACCGCTGGCAACAAAAGTGAGTACACCCCTAAGTTAAAATGTCCAAATTGGGCCCAAAGTGTCAATATATTGTGTGGCCACCATTATTTTCCAGCACCACCTTAACCCTCTTGGGCATGGAGTTCACCAGAGCTTCACAGGTTGCCACTTGAATCCTCTTCTACTCCTCCATGACAACATCACAGAGCTGGTGGATGTTAGAGACCTTGCGCTCCTCCACCTTCCGTTTGAGGATGCCCCGCAGATGCTCAATGGGGTTTAGGTCTGGAGACATGCTTGGCCAGTCCATTACCTTTTACATTCAGCCTCTTTAGCTAGGCAGTGGTCGTCTTGGAGGTGTGTTTGGGGTCCTTTATCATGTTGGAATACTGCCCTGCGGCCCAGTCTCCAAAGGGAGGGGATCATACTCTACTTCAGGATGTCACAGGACATGCTGTCATTCCTGGTTCCTTCAATGAACTGTAGCTCCCCAGTGCCAGCCGCACTCATGCAGCCTGAGACCATGACACTCCCACCAACATACTTGACTGTAGGCAAGACACACTTGTCTTTGTACTCCTCACCTGGTTCCCACCACACACGCTTGCAACCGTCTGAACCAAATAAGTTTATCTTGGTCTCATCAGACCACAGGACATGTTTCCAGTAATCCATGTCCTTTAGTCTGCTTGTCTTCAGCAAACTGTTTGCAGACTTTCTTGAGCATCATCTATAGAAGAGGCTTCCTTTTAGGATGACAGTCATGCAGACCAATTTGAGGCAGTGTGCGGCGTATGGTCTGAGCACTGACAGGCTGACCCCCCCCCCCCCCCCTTCATCCTCTGCAGCAATGCCGGCAGCACTCCTATGTCTATTTCCCAAAGACAACCTCTGGATATGACGCTGAGCACGTGCACTCAACTTCTTTGGTCGACCATGGCGAGGCCTGTTCTGAGTGGAACCTGTCCTGTTAAACCGCTGTATGGTCTTGGCCACCGTGCCGCAGCTCAGTTTCTTATATCCTAGGCCATCTTTATGTAGAGCAACAATTTTTTCTTTTTTTAGCGATCCTCAGAGTTTCTGACCAGGCCATTTTTTTGCGATATGGCACTGCGTCACTTTAACTGACAATTGCGTGGTCATGCGGCGCTGTACCCCAACAAAATTTATGTCCTTTTTTTTTATCCCCCAAAAATAGAGCTTTCTTATGGTGGTATTTGATAACTTCTGCGTTTTTTTTTTTTTTTTGCACTATAAACAAAAGAAGAGCAACAATTTTGAAAAAAAAAAAAAAAAAAACACAATATTTTTTACTTTTTGCTATAATAAAAAAAAAAACACATTTTTTTCCTCCGTTTTTGGCCGATATGTGTTCTACATATTTTTGGTAAAAACAATTGCAATAAGCGTATATTGAGTGGTTTGCACAAAAGTTTTATAGCGCCTACAAAATACGGGATAGATTTTAGGCATTTTTCTTATTTTTTCTTTTTTTATTAGTAATGGCGGCTATCAGCCATTTTTTTTTATTGTGCCTGCAATACTGCGGCGTACAAATAAGACACTTTTGACACTATTTTGGGACCATTGACATTTATACAGCGATCAGATCTAAAAATAGCCACTGATCACTGTATAAATGTCACTGACAGGGAAAGGGCTAACATTAGGGAACGATCAAGGGGTTAAGTGTGTGTTCCTTGGGAGTGTTCTGAGGAGATTGGACTGACTGGGAGAGAAGACAGATCGTTGTTCCTGCTTGGCATGAACACACAATCTATTTCTCCTCCCCTGACAGGACACGGATTTGTGTGTTTACATACACAAATCCCCATTCCTTCTCTTGTGCCCGCAATCGCGGGTGGCCGTGCAGCGTGGGTGCGCGCATTTGCTATGGCTCTTAAAGCGGCCATAGTGTATATATACGGCGATTTGCGGGAAGCAGTTAATGGTTGTGTGTACCCTACATTGTAGCAAAGTGTCATTTCTTCAGTGTTCTCATGAAGAGATATAATAAAATATTTACAAAAATGTGAGGGGTGTACTCACTTTTGTGAGATACAGTGTGTGTGTGTGTGTGTATATATAATCACATTCTTGTTAATATTTTATATCTTTTCATGTGGCAACTTTGAAGAAATGACACTTTTCTATAATGTAAAGTAGTGAGTGTACAGCTGGTATAACAGTGTAAATTTGCTGTCCCTTCAAAATAACTCAAAACACGGTCATTTAATGTCCAAACTGCTGGCAACAAAAGTTAGTATACCCTTAAGTGAAAATGTCCAAATTAAGCCCAAAGTGTCAATATTTTGTGTGGCCAGCATTATTTTCCAACACTGCCTTAACCCTCTTGGGCATGGAGTTCACAGGTTGCCACTGGAGTCCTCTTCCACTTCTCCATGACGACATCACGGAGCTGATGGATGTTGGGGACCTTGCGCGCCTCCATCTTCCATTTGAGGATGCCCCACAGATGCTCAATAGAGTTTAGGTCTGGAGACATGCTTTGCCAGTCCATCACCTTCACCTTCAGCTTCCTTAGCAGGGCAGTGGTCGTCTTGGAGGTGTGTTTGGGGTCGTTCTGTTGGAATACTGCCCTGCGACCCAGTCTCCAGGGAGGGGATCATGCTCTGCTTCAGTATGTCATAGTATATGTTGGCATTCATGATCCCTCAATGAACTGTAGCTCCCCAGTGTCGGCAGCACTCATACAGCCCCAGACCATGACACTCCCACCACCATGCTTGACTGTAGGCAAGACACACTTGTCTTTGTACTCCTCACCTGGTTGCCGCCATACACCCTTGACACCATCTGAACCAAATACATTTCTCTTGGTCTCATCAGACCACGGGACACGGTTCCAGTAAACTGTGTCCTTAGTCTGCTTGTTTATAGCAAACTGTTTGCAGGCTTTCTTGTGCATCATCTTTAGAAGAGGCTACGTTCTGGGACGACAGCCATGCAGACCAATTTGATGCAGTGTGTGGCGTATGGTCACAGAGCTGGTGGATGTTAGAGACCTGGCGTTCCTCCACCTTCCATTTAAGGATGCCCCACAGATGCTCAATGGGGTTTAGGTCTAGAGACATGCTTGGCCAGTCCATTACCTTTTACATTCAGCTTATTTAGCTAGGCAGTGGTCGTCTTGGAGCTGTGTTTGGGGTCCTTTTATCATGTTGGAATACTGCCCTGCGGCCCAGTCTCCAAAGGGAGGGGATCATGCTCTACTTCAGGATGTCACAGGACATGTTGTCATTCATGGTTCCCTCAATGAACTGTAGCTCCCCAGTGCCGGCCGCACTCATGCAGCCCCAGACCATGACACTCCCACCACCATGCTTGACTGTAGGCAAGACACACTTGTCTTTGTACTCCTCACCTGGTTGCCACCACACAGACCACAGGACATGTTTCCAGTAATCCATGTTCTTTAGTCTGCTTGTCTTCAGCAAACTGTTTGCAGACTTCCTTGAGCATCA